>BLSH010373257.1:3358933-3380844 GCA_018402905.1 Glandirana rugosa | reverse complement strand
CTTCTCCTTAAGCCAAAAAACCCTTAAAGCCTCTGAACCAAGTTGTCGAGAGTACTAACCGACCGATGGTAAGTCCCCATAAGGGATATAGCGTCCCTATCCCTCCCGTTTTTTCCCCCTCCCAATACGGACATATATTTTTTTAATGTTTGTTCATTTACACTCCCTACTGTAACGATCACCTAGATCCCTCCTTCAACTTCGGAATATCCATCTCGATGTTTCCCTTCTATGGATCCCTTTTCATTATGACCGTTATACGATATCTGGGGGATTGGTCTCCCTCATCCCCCTCCGCCTGGAGACGCCCCAGGGGGCGCGCGGGAGGCGCGATTCTGGGAGGACGTCAATAGACGTCCTCCCAGAATTAAGCAACCGCCCTGTAGACGTCAATTGTCTATGGGGCGGTTGTTAAGTGGTTAAAATCCCCCATTGTAATGACAGTTCCCATGTTTGCCGCTATTCCAAATTGCGATAAGAGGTCCGCCTCCCCCTACTCCCTCTGGTTAGGGGGTCTATAGCATATTGCCAGTATTACTTTTCCCTAGGTATCTTCCCTTTGTAGCTCTACCTATAAGGCTTCAACTTCCTCCCTAGATCCACTAGCAATGTCATCCCTCACATTTACTTGTTTGTAATTTTTTTATATACAGGCATAACCCTCCCCCTTTTTTGCCCTCCCTATCCCTGCGATATAGGGAATACCCCTGAATGGTAGCCAGCCAATCATGAGAGCTGTTGAACCAAGTCTCCGAAATTCCCAAAAAACCGAATTCCTCTTCGTACAGTAGCAGCTCTCATTCTCCCATCTTGTCCGGCAGACTACTGGCATTAGTACAAGCCACGTAGTTTTGTCCGGATGCCTACTGATTCCTTGCTGGGTATTCGTTTGCATATATGACTTGTTACACTACTTATTTGGCCTACCACTCCTGCCCGCAATACTACTCCCTGAGCTATGTTCCACTCTGGCTATTTCGAAGTCTGGACCCCCCCCCATTGCCTAGTTTAAAAGCCCCTCTAACTTTTTGGCTATCCTCCTTCCCAGCCGGTCTGCTCCTTCCCTATTTAGGTGCAGTCCATCCCGTCTATAGAGCTCGTAACCGATTGAGAAATCAACCCAGTTCTCCACGAACCTGAAACCCTCCTTTCTACACCAGCTCCTCAGCCACATGTTAACCTCCCTAATCTCCCGCTGCCTCTCTGGTGTGGCTCGAGGTACCGGTAGTATTTCTGAGAATACTACCTTGGAGGTCCTAATCCTCAATTTTTCTCTTAGGTCCCTAAAATCTTTTTTTAGGACACTCCACCTACCTCTAACTTTGTCATTGGTGCCAACATGCACCATGACAGCCGAGTCTTCCCCAGCCCCTCCCAGTAATCTGTCCACCGTGATGTTTTCCGAACCCGAGCGCTTGGTAAACAGCATAGAGTTTGGCGCTTCAGGTCTTTGTGAGAGATTGCCCTCTCTTTGTTTCTGAGAATTGAGTCCCCTACCACCACAATCAAGACAGGCTTCATCCCCACCCTCGCTGGAGGAGTTACTCCCCTAGCAGCTAGGGGCGCCACTCTGCTCCAGCGATGCTGATTCCTCACTGGTTTCCGCAATATCACACAATGGGGTGTACCTATTGGGATCTTCCAGCCTAGGATCAGCCTCCCTGACTCTTTCCCTTCTACCCTTCCTAACTGTCACCCACCTACTCTGTTCTGGAGCTTGCACCTCTGTCTCCACCCGCCTCTGTGCTGGCACCTGCCCGGTACGATTCCAACTCTCCTTTAGTATGGAGAGTCGTCTCAGTGTTGACAGTTGCTTCCTTAGATTCAGAACCTGGGCTTCCAGGGAAACAACGTACATTTTGTACAGCAGTAATCGCCCTCGATCACATGATTAAGGAAAGTATACATGCAACAAGATGTACACCGAGTCGCTTCTCCACACCCGCCGGGCATCGTACCTACCAATTGGGGACCGAGAATTGTTTCTATCAATTATCTAACCGCTGGCTGCCTGCCTCTAATACTCACAGTACGCGTGTCCTTACAACTCACAGCACTCACGGTACACCTGTCCTCACAGCGCTCAGGTACTCACACCACACAGTACTCAGGTACTTACCCATCACCCAGGTCCTGACACAACACTCAGGTACTCACACAACACTCAAGTACTCACACAATGCCCAGGTACTCACACCACATCCAGGTACTCACACAACACTCAGATACTCACACAGTACTCTGGCTATACTCAGGTACTCACACTATACTAAGGTACTCACACTATACTAAGGTACTCACACTATACTCAGGTACACGTTGTACTCAGGTACTCACTGTATTCACTGTACTCAGGTACTCACACTATACTCAGGTACTCAGACAACACCCAGGTACTCAGACAAAAACACAGGTACTCAGAATATACTCAGGTACTCAGACTATACTCAGGTACTCACACTATACGCAGGTACTCACACTATACTCAGGTACCCACACTACACTCAGGTACTCAGACAACACTCAGGTACTCAGACAACACTCAGGTACTCAGACAACGCTCAGGTACTCAGACAACGCTCAGGTACTCAGACAACACTCAGGTACTCACACTATACTCAGGTTTTCATTGCACTCAGGTACTCACTGTACTCACACTATACTCAGGTACCCACACTACACTCAGGTACTCACTATACTCAGGTACTCACACAATACTCAGGTACTCACATACACTAAATTGGGGAGGAGAGTGGTTCTGTAAGGACAGAAAAATACTGCCACGTCCTATAGTTTAGAAATTCAAAAAAGAGGGAGAAACTCCCAGATTGTAAGCTATCCCCTGGACTTTACAGGCAGTTGGTTGTATATGGTACAAAAAAGAAATTTAAGAGATAGTAAAAAAATATACAATTTTATTGATACAAAAACATATGATATATTCCAACATTGGAGTGAGCTGGGACAGGAAGTTCCCAGTCCACTTCAAATTATGTATGGATATACAAGGTCAAAAATTGGATACAAACAATCCATACATCAAATGCAGTTATAAAAAGACAAAAAATGAATTTGTCTCAACATGGTACTAACATTTGAACAGCATATATGGAAAATGCTTAGATGCATATGAGAATAGATACATTCAAGGAGCCGCTATATGAGTAGGATCTTGGAGCTATTTCTCAGATATCCCATGGATATCCCAGGGATATCTGAGAAATAGCTCCAAGATCCTGCTCATATAGCGGCTCCTTGAATGTATCTATTCTCATATGCATCTAAGCATTTTCCATATATGCTGTTCAAATGTTAGTACCATGTTGAGACAAATTCATTTTTTGTCTTTTTATAACTGCATTTGATGTATGTATTGTTTGTATCCAATTTTTGACCTTGTATATCCATACATAATTTGAAGTGGACTGGGAACTTCCTGTCCCAGCTCACTCCAATGTTGGAATATATCATATGTTTTTGTATCAATAAAATTGTATATTTTTTTACTATCTCTTAAATTTCTTTTTTGTATCATATACAACCAACTGCCTGTAAAGTCCAGGGGATAGCTTACAATCTGGGAGTTTCTCCCTCTTTTTTGAAGTACTCACATACACTGTCAGTCAGTTTTATTGTAGGTGTCTTTGTATCACTCCGCACAGTCTCCCCTTGTAATCTGACACTTGCAGGAATCAGTCACCTTCAGTCCCACCGCCGCTCCAGTCTCTCTCACTCCCCCTCCGGTCTGAAGATGCACTCAACTGCCGCCTCTCCCTGTCAGTATACTACCTCCTGGTCCCACAATATCTACTCCCGCCTCCCCTGACCTGCTCCTGCCACCGCTCTCGGTTATGGGGGGGGTCCGGTCAGCCCGCTTCACTCTCGGTCTGGGGGTTCCGGTCTGCCCGCTCCACCGTCGCTCTCAGTCCCGTGGGGGGTCCAGTCTGCTTGCCCCGCTCTGCTGCCATTCTCAGTCCTGGGGGGTTTCGGTCTGCCCACTCCGCTTTGCCTCCACACTCGGTCACGGGTGGGTGGGGGGTGTCCGGTCCGCCCGCTCCGTTCTCTCACACCTGTCGCCGCTTTTGGTCCCCTGGGCTGCCACTCTTGGTCCCGGGGGGTGGTCTGTCCACTCCGCTCTGCCGCATTCTCAGTCCTGGAGGGGGGGTCCGGTCTGTCTGCTCCGCTCTGCCACCACTCTCAGTCCGGGGGGGTCTAGTCTGCCCGGCTCTCGGTCCAGGGGGTCTGGTCTGCTATCGCTCTCAATCCTGGGGGTTTCCAGTGCCCGCTCCACTCTGCCTCCGCTCTTGGTCACGGTTGGGTGGGGCGGGGGGTCCGGTCTGCTCGCTCCAGTCTGCTCCTTCACACCTGCCGTTGATTTTGGTCCCCTGGACTGCCGATCTTGGTCGGGGGGGGGGGGGGGTCGGTTCTGTACACTTTGCTCACACCATGCTACCACACGTCTCCCGATTCCAATTCTGCGCCAAAGAAAAAGCTCTGCAGCAGCAATACCTAGAGTGATGCTGCTGTTCACACTGACAGCGGAGGGGTGGTAAAAAAAGCATGGCTCACTTTAGGGAGAGAAGGAAAAAAGTTGTATATCCTTCACAAGACTATCTAATGTAAATGCCTTAAAAAAATACTAAATGTGCCTAAAAAGATCAAACTTGTAAATCCCCACAATGCCATAAAATAAAGGTGATACTCTTTCCACAGCCTCCTTAATCATATAATAAACATAACAAAAGAAATCAATAAAGTTCATAGATTCCAGAAGACACTGGATGCTTAAGTGTCTCTGTAAATAAATAAGTTCCAAATAGTCCCATAAATAGAAAAACGGCAATAGTGTATTATGGTACAATATAATATTGAAATATATTATTCAAAAAGCTACTCACATCACTTTGTCATCACTCGGTATCACTTTCGGGCTGGCTGAATGACAAAAAAGGCATGCTGCACATGCTCAGTTTGGTGTGTATTGCTAGAAAGATTTTTTGTTTTTATATGGGAGAGTGCATGTGATCAGCACAGGGCCAATCAGCACTGTCCAGACAGAGGGTCGGGGTCCTGCATCCTGATAATACAACCAGTGCAGTATGAAAACTCCTCCTACAAGCCTTAATCAGGCACTGATAGAAGTCACAAGACTGCTATATACTGCTGATGAGAAAAGGTATTTAGCAGTTTATATTCTAAAATGATTGCATTTCCATGTTCTGTGTACTGTGGGAGACCAGATATAGTGAATGCAGGGTCCTGGGTTTATTAACACTTTAACGTGTATATCCACGTATTATCCCTAATAATATTGGAACCTCTCCAGGAGAGATGCACCACATCAATGTCCCAAAATTTGAGACCCAAAGGGTCCTTATGCGTATTCAGCTATGCGTTTTTTCAAAGGGCGTTTCGTGCGGCCCACGTAAATAAAACCACATGGACATTTTAAGGCATATACCACATGAGTGGTATTATAAGTTATGCACTCACTAATCCCATATTCCTTATCATAGGCTGGATAAAAAAAAAAAAAATAAATATGTCTAACCTTATTATTCTGTAGTGTTTTACAAGTTCTACATTTTCGACATGTGAAAAAAACCTTTTATGTTATCAAACATATTCTGTTTTTTAAGAGGATCAAGGATTTTATGTATCACCATGTCTCCAAAATTAGGTTCTTTCCGATATATAAAAAAAATGGCATAGTATTGATCCTAAAGTCCTATCCTTGCACAGAATATGCCAGTGTTTGTGAAATATCGCCTCAGCTTCATTATACTGTGCATGGAAGTTTGAAATGAATCCCCATTGATGATTACAGAACTTCTGGTTTTACCCCTCTGTTTCTAAACATTGTTCTCTAGGGATTTGTGCAACCTCTTGTACTGTTCTATCTAAACTTTCCATAGAGTACCCCTTCTGTAAAAATCTTTCTTTAATCACCTGAGATTGTATCCAAAAATCATCTTCTCTAGTTTCTCCTAACTGTCATGCCCCTTCGGAACATTCTGCAACCAGATAGGGTGATGCCCACAATTTATAGATAAATAACGGTTTCTAGTAAAGGCTAAAAGTAAACCTTTGTTTGAAGGTCCTTGCCATCCCTGTATATTGTTTTATCTAAAAAAAGTATCTGATAATTGCTCCATTGATATGTTAATTTAATATTATTCAATTCATTCATACACCATGATCTACTGTCTATATTAAAGGGAACAGAGGAGTCCTTGCATCAGTTATAAATGAAATGAATAACAATTGAATAATTGAAAAGGCCCTCCGAAAGAGTCAGATAGATGATATGTTATGTCGCTGTGATGTCACGCGCCATCCTGAAAGTGACGCTGCGGTTTGAATTTGTGGGGGAGTCGGGTGAGATGCCAGAATACCGGTACGCTGAGGGAGAAGCGGGGATGGTCGGGCATATATGGTTATTGAATGGCCATGACACATGATGTGCTTATGTTTTTAATATTTTTGTGGGTAGCTTTTTGAAGAATACATTTTATAAATAAATATCATATTGTATGGTAATACACTATTGGAGTTCTTCTTGTCTGACAATTGAGGGACCACTGAATGGGAAGTTTTTGGATTATGAAGGAATACCAACATGCATGAAAGAACACGTGAGCAAGTTTTGCTGATCATTTATATGTGAAACAAAATTATCCGTGAGTGAAACTCACATTATGAGGGAAGTGGTGAAGCACTTTGGGTGGTCAACCAAAGTGAAATATCTGCATTTTCATCACTTCTATCTAGTTATGTGGCGATTTAGGCATTATTAATTTACAGAGACACTCAAGTGTCCAGTGCCTTCTGGAATCTATGAACTTTATTGATTTCTTTTGTTAAGGAAAAAGGTTGCCCAATCTTATAAAAAAACAGTAAGGGTTTCAAAAAGATTTCTAGAGATTTTTATCAGTCGTTAGTTTGTGAGATACAGTACATTACAACTTCCAAAGACACTGTGCAACCCTCTAACAGTTGGAAAAGAATTCAAGCATGACAGCTAAAGATCTGCGGTAATTTTTTCCACTTGATAACATCTTTGTTAATGAGATCACCATAAACAACACAATGAACAAGAGGAACTGTGTTTGCTGCAGGGGAAACCACTGCTTTCTAGAAAAAAACACTAAAGCCTATCGCAAGTGTTCACTATGCCATAGCAGAACTAAAACAATGATCTGGCTGAACTTTTTGGTAAATGTTTACAGTATTAGTTGGGGACTAGATAACTTCTACAGTATTCCACAATAGACTGGCAATGCATCTGTCTGCAATCCAAGATTCAAAGTTAAAAGTAAGTTGAAAGTTAGCCCACATGTAAGGGAGGTGGTATATTTGAATAGTCAATAGAGTCTTGTTCTAGTTGAAATTACAGTTACATTGATCCCAGTCACTAATTCAGCATAGGCTGACTGCCATAGGTTACAGTGTATTTAAATCCACAAATTAAATTGCAGCTTACCAGTTCTTGGATGGACTATACTGACAGCATTAGATTTCTTTTTCCCAGACATTTTTTCTTATATTTTCACGTGGTAATACTGTGCATACCACACTTCCTGTCCCTGTAGGATCCTATGTGTTCAGGGACATATGCCCAAAACCCAGCATGCCTGCACTGAGTGTAATTCCTTGAATGTACAGTATAGCGCTGTAATCAAGTAGCACTAGGTGTAGTGTTCAGCCCCATCCAGCTGCAACATATTTCAGGCTGCCACAGACTTTGAGAAGCTGCAGGCAGTGAACCTGAATGCTGCACCTGTGCCTCCCAGAAGCACTAATATGCTGGGAATTAGAGCTGCATGATTCTGGCCAAAATGAGAATCATGATTTTTTTGCTTAGAATAAAGATCCCGATTCTCTCACGATTCTCGCGGCGTAATATATTAAATATACAAAAAAATTGGGCTAACTAACAGCACTGTTTAGTTTTTTGAAAGGGTAATTTTTCCAAAAAAAAATTGCGTTTAAAAGTCCGCTGCGCAAACAGCGTGTGACATAATATATTGCAACAACCGCCATCTTATTCTCTAGGGTCTCTGCTAAAAAAAATATATAATGTTTGGGGGTTCTAAGTCATTTTCTAGCACAAAATAATAGATTTTTATTTGTAAACAGCAAGTGTCAGGAAAGATTTAGTCTTTAAATGGTTAAACCAAACAACTATACAAGGGGAGTTCAATCAGAGTTCATTTCTTTGAAGTAAATTACTTTGTATCTCTTTTCTCAGAACTTGGCTCTCTGCCCAGACTTGGCTGTCTCCCCAGAGACTCAAGTCGCTCCAACTTGAAAAGACTTCAGGCACTTGCATTGACTTTTATTACAGTCAAGTCGCGCTGAGTCGCCCCGCAAGTCGGACCCCATTTACTGCACTGAAAATCGCGGTAATGCCCAATGGAGATTGCAGGGGAGGTGGATCGAGATCGCAATTTTAATAGGATTAATCGTGCAGCTCTACTGGGAATCAGTGTGCATGTGACCTAAGCCCCATCGTTGGTGTTAGTGGAAGTAATATACGTCAGATAGCTGGTGTCAGTGGGAGTAAAATAAACCCCATAATCAGTACGGTTGGG
Organism: Glandirana rugosa; assembly: GCA_018402905.1. Lineage (NCBI taxonomy): Eukaryota > Metazoa > Chordata > Amphibia > Anura > Ranidae > Glandirana > Glandirana rugosa. The sequence goes on along the minus strand of BLSH010373257.1, from coordinate 3,372,250 downwards.
AGTAAAAGAAGTTCCATCACTGCTGTCAGTAGAAGTAAAATAGTTCTCATTACTGCTGTCAGTGGGAGTAAAAGAAAGGCCAATGCTGGTGTCAGTGGAAGCAAAAATTTACCTAAATAGTGTTCATTGTTTACTTACCCAATCACAAACTTCAGCACTGCTGCTCTGCCTTTCTAATTGTAGCTACCGCCATCTCCTCATTGTCGATTAGTTGATCATGGTTTTGGAATAATCTGCAGTACGGGGTACTGGTATGTACTATATTGTAACTCTCCAGACACAGCCACTGCTCCAAATTTGACATTTGACAACAGGTGTTCCGTGCATTCGCATTCAGGCAGTCCCATTCACATCAGTTGGGTTGACATTTGGCATTCGTGTGGGTGCAGGTGTGGGTCCCTAAATAAAATAGTGGAGACAGTGGGTTGGCGCTGCCTATATAGATAGCAATGGCAGGTGAAGTGCTAAAAGGTATAAAACCGTGAATATGCTGACAAATATCAGTGAGTGGCACAGTGTTGCCCTCTGTTGGTGAATAAATACACACAAAAAAACTGTTACAATGTGAATGCTCATATACGAGCAGTGTTGGTGAATAGAAAATAAAATGAATAATAAATAATAAATATTAAATAAATGATGCAGCACGGTGTGAGTGAGCAGGGTCAGTGGTGGCCCGAAGGGACCCCCTCCGTTTGTAACACAAAACCCTACTCACCCCTTGGGAACGAACGTGTTGAAAAAAGGGTATGTTTACAGCTTCCAGCCACCGATTTGAGATCCAATCCGGCGTGGTGGCGGTGTCCACATGTAAAATACAAATTTCTGTAGTGTAGGGTATCAAACTAGCAAAACAACTAAATGTATGTAGTAACTCACAGTGGAGAAGTCAGAAGACCGGAGCTTCCAAGTGTTCCAGGGTTCAGCCGAAGGTACGTCTGACGCTCTAGGCTCCGCCTTACGCGTTTCGTCATCAAGACGTCGTCGGAGGCGGCGGCATCTCAATGTACTCCTCGGCTTAAATACCCAGTCTGATAACCCAGCAACCAATCCGAGTATGCGTGGCGGCCATATTGGTGCTCCATTCCGAGGTCTTAATCATCATCCTTCTCAGGGTGTATAGCTGATGTCATATCAGGTACGGATGTTAAAAGTTATTTAATTTTATTGTAAACATGTTAAAAAGGTTTTTTAAAAAAGATGTGTTTCAAAAAATTATGTAATAAAAAAATTGTGTAAAATATATAATATAAGGAACTTTATAAAAAACTTGCAGGCTAGAAACGAGAGAGAACGTCACTTCACAAAAAGAAAGGTATATTTAGTCACGGAGATCAAGGGCCTTAAATAAGGGAATCAGATGAAGATAAAAATAAAAATAAAAGTAAAAGTAAAAACAAGATGAATAAGAAGCAGCAATAGTCCATATGATTAAAACCAAAAAGATATCAGCACCATTATATGGCAAGACAAAAGGTCCATATGATTAAAACCAAAAATTATCAGCAACATTGTATAGCAAGATAAAAGGTAGATGTAGTGAGTTTTGATAATTAAACTGGAAAGGAATGTATTAGGGAAGCGAGACTGAATCCCATGGTGACCGCAGAAGATTCACAGGTCAGATGAGGAATGCAATGGGATGTTAAAATGGTGAATGGAGGAGGGGTATCATAGAGACCTCATGCACTCAAAAGTGGAATGGTTGTATTGAACCAATGAAATGGTATTGTAATTAAGACGGTTTAAGAAAAGATTAAAAATGGTCGTGAAAAAATATATATAATCATAATAAACAAGTCAAATGCTGAATGGACGAGGATCAATATTTTTGAGGGCTGGTATGACGGACCGTTAGACAAGAATAGAGTTGTAAGAAAAGGGGGGGGGGGTTCTAAAAAGAAGTTCCGATGTATTAAAGCGGGTGAGAAGGGGGAAACTGGAATTTGCAAGAAAAATTGTGAACGGATCAGGATTTTTTTAAAACTTTTTTTAAAAAAAGGTTCTCTTAAGAAATATTAGTCATTAGAAATAAAGCAATTAAGATCTATGTCTATATTTAATCCGTGAGGCTGCAAAGAGTTCAAGTTGTAGATCCACATAGTTTCATTTTGTGAGATTTTTGTAGTTCTGTTGCCACCTCTCCAGTTTTCTTTCACATGATCTATTCCATAAAATGTCATCACAGCGGGGTTCTTTTTGTGTACATCCCTAAAATGTCTCGAGAGGCTGTGTTTAGGATAACCTTTTTTGATATTATTCACATGCTCTCTGATGCGTATCCACAAAGGTCTGGTAGTCCTCCCAACATATTGTAGCTGGCACGGGCACTCTATCACATATGTTACATGTGTACTTTGACAAGTGATTAATTTGTTAATTTTATATGAAGTCTTAGTGGATGTGGATGTAAATGCTTCTTTCTTTCGTGGTCCTGATTTGGTGGTTCGGCATGGTAAACATTTGTTGCATTTAAAAAACCCTTTTAATTGGGGAAACATGCTCACTCCTCCTGGTGGATTGATCACGTTATGTACCAGTTTGCTCCTTAGGTTAGGGGCCCTCCTGTAGATAAATTGTGGTTTGCCTGGCAGGAGGTTGCTCAGTGTTTTATCAGATCTTAGGATAGACCAATGTTTCTTAATGATCCCTTCTATGAGTTTGTACTGTCTGTTGAACCCGGTAAGAAAAGCAAAGTCCATCGGGTTCTTTCCCTTGGTGTTCTTTTTGAACAATTCCATTCTATCCATATTTTTGACTTGTGATTTTAGTCTCTCCATTTCCTTCCTCTTATATCCTTTTTCTATGAACCTGTTGATGAGAAGGTCAGCTTGGTTCTCATAGTCCGTGATGCTATTACAATTCCTCCTCATTCTCATCAATTGTCCTTTTGGCATGTTTCTTGTCCAGCTAGGGTGATGGCAACTTTTAGTTGGTATGTAACCATTTCGGTCCGTCTTTTTGAAAAAGGTTCTTGTATGTAATCTATCTTCTGCCTTAAAAATCTGAAGGTCAAGATAATTTATTGTGTTACTGTTCCACTCCCCCGTGAATTTTATTGCATATTTATTACAATTTATCTCCTCAAAGAAATCATTTAGTTCCGTCTCAGTGCCTTTCCATATGATAAAAATGTCGTCAATGTATCTTTTATAGAAACCCAGGTTGGGTCTTACTCTGTTGTAAATAACTTCCTCCTCCCACTTACTCATGAATAGGTTTGCAACACTGGGGGCATATTTGGCCCCCATTGCTACTCCTTTAGTTTGATTGTAGAATGTTCCATCGTGCCAGAAGTAGTTATTCTTCATTGCCAAACTGAGACCTTCAAGAAGGAAATCTATTTGTTCCTGTCTGGGGTCTGTGAATTCTTTTAATGCCCATTCAGTGCTCTTCAGTCCATCTTTCTGTATAATATTCGTATATAGAGACTCTACATCCACAGTTACCAGTAGGTCTCCCTCCTTTATTTCTAAATCCTTGATCTCCAGCATTAATTGTTTGCTGTCCTGTAGATACGCTGTGGTTTTAGAGACTATGGGTTGCAAGAAGTGATCCAAGTATTCACCTAATCTTGATAAAAGGGAGTCTATTCCGCTGATAATAGGTCTCCCTGGTGGCTTGGTTTGGTGTTTGTGTATCTTTGGCAAATAATACATGACTGGCGTCCTAGTCGTTTTGGGTTGTAGGTATTTTGCCTCTTTCTTATTAATGAAACAATGCTCCTTCCCCTTTTTTAAATATTCCTTTAATTTCTTTTCCAGTTCTTTTTTGGGGTTCCGTTGTAATTTTTTGTAAGTATCGGTTTTGTTTAATAATGTTCTCATTTCATCTTCATAGTCTTTTTTATCAAGTATCACCACTCCTCCTCCCTTGTCCGCTGGACGGATAATGATGTCCTTTTTCTTTTCCAATTTCTTAATGTTTTTCCAGATCGTTTTGTTCTTAGATCGGTGCGTTTTGAGATTCCTTATGTCTTCTTCCACCATTTTCTTGAATACATCCAGACTTTCGTTGCCATTGTTTTTCGGATTAAAAACTGATTTATTCCTTAGGTTTGTGTGCACGTATTGGTTCATGTTGTTATTACTATTGCTCTTCGTTTTTAGGGCAAAGAATTTTTTAATATTCAGTTTCCTCAGAAATTTTTGTAGGTCTATATAGACTTCAAATTTATCCACATCCTTGTCTGGAGCGTATTTCAGTCCAAGATCTAAAATAGCTAATTCTTCTTCATTAAAAACAGTGCTGCTGAGGTTAAAAATGCCTGCTCCTAGTACTCTCTTCTTCTTTTTCTTCTGTCCCCCTCGTTTCCCCCTCGCTCGTTTCCTCCTTCCTCTCCCTGGTGTCTCATCGGGGGTATAGGTCCATCTCTCCAGTCTCTCATGGGTCTCCAGTTCACTTCCCTCGGGGGAGGGGGGTGATCCCAATGTCTCTCCTGTCTGTATCCTTGGCCTCTCTGAGGACCCCAATCTTGGGAGAACCTTGGTGGTCCGAAATTCCCCCTGGGCCTCGGTGGTCTTCCATATTGGCCCCTTGGAAAAAAACTTCTGGTCTGGTATTCCCTATATTCATCATTTGCGTATCTCAGGGGGGAGTACCTGTTGTGTGTTTCCAGGGGTCTCCTCGGTGATCTTGGGGTTCTTGTGTTCAGGGGTCTTCTCGGGGATCTTGGGGTTCTTGGGTAGTGTCTTCTGGGGCTTTCCAGTCTCTGATTTCTTTGCTCTGGGTTGGGAGTCCTTAGATTTCTTCTAGGGATGGTTCTGGGTGTTACTGGTGTCCTGGTGCTAATCCATTCATCTTCCGAATCTTCTTCATCCACTGATGTCTCTCTTGAGGTGCTGGTCATTTCGACCTCTGAAGTTTCTGTATTCCCGTATTCCTCGTCGTTTTGCCACCCATACACTTGTTGTTTTTTATAGTCTAGAACATCTCTCCGAAACTTCTTCTGTTTTTTAAGTTGGATATTCTTGTCATATTTTTGTATATTTTCTTGCAGGGATTTTTCTTTCTCTTTATATTCATTTGTGTGATTAAAATGAACTAATTTCTCTTTTATTTCCTGTATCAATGTTTCAATTTTCTTGAGTTTAAATTGTCTTCTTTTTACGATAATAGATAATAGTTCGTTCTCCTTGGTGTTGAAAAATCTATACCATTCACTCATGAGATTTCTGTCCCCCAATCCATCATTGGGGGATATGTCCCATCTGAGTCTTCTTGGTGTTATTTTCTCTGTGATGTACATTTCTAGGGTGGAGATATCCCACCATACCCTAAGTTGCTTCTCCATGTTATGCTTCAGTTGTCTAAATAGACTGTCCATATCATGGTCATGTACCACCAATTCCTGGTTAAATACTTCTCCTAGGTCAATGCTCCTATGACTCATTTAACCAAAGATATCCATTATTCGTGAAATTCTATAAGATACAGTATGTGTAGCTGCTGCCCCCACCAGGAAACCCACAGGGAGTTCCAAATAGTAAGAAAGTGAAAGGAAGGTGGTGTGGCGCTGCTGGGTGGTGATGGGTAGTGCAGGCTGCTGCCCCCACTCAAACCAGCCAGAAGACTAGTTACAGTGAATAAAATAGTGGAGACAGTGGGTTGGCGCTGCCTATATAGATAGCAATGGCAGGTGAAGTGCTAAAAGGTATAAAACCATGAATATGCTGACAAATATCAGTGAGTGGCACAGTGTTGCCCTCTGTTGGTGAATAAATACACACAAAAAAACTGTTACAATGTGAATGCTCATATACGAGCAGTGTTGGTGAATAGAAAATAAAATGAATAATAAATAATAAATATTAAAGTGGGTCCCTAAATGCACACTGTCCCACACCGATGCCAAATGTCAACCCACCTGACATGAACAGGACTGCTTGATTGTGGATGCACGGAACACCTGTGCATCCCATGCAGGTAAAACACAGTCCTCACACGGGTGTGTTTTTAAAGTGGTTGTAAAGGCAGAAGGTTTTTTTACCTCTTCTCTGCATTAAGGTAAAAAACCTACCTTTCATGTTCATCTTCCCCAGTCCCCCCTAAATACTTACCTGAGCTGTGCCTAAGAGCAGCGACTCTCTCCTCCATGTCCTCACTGGACATGGCAGCAGCAGTGTGAGCCATGGGCTCCTGCTGTTGTCCTCACAGCCTGTGAGGATAGAGTGGGGGTGGGGCTGAACCAATGGACACAGAGCCCGCCTCGGGATCGAGTACCTACCACTGCCCCCATAGCAAGTGGCTTGCTATAGGGGTATTCAGAAGGTGGAAGAAGCTAGGAGTACCAGTGGGGGGACCCCAGAAATGGAAGATTGTGGCTGATCTCTGCAAAACCATTGCACAGAGCAGGTAAGTATGACATGTTTGTTATAAAAAAAAGTTATAATCACTTTAAACCACCTCAGACTCGTGCTAATCACTGCCCATCGGTGCTGCCTGTCAGTGCTCATCAGTGCCGCTTATCAGTACCTCCTCATCATTGCCGCCTATCAATGCCCATTAGTGCCCCCTATCAGTCCAGCCTATCAGTGCCCATCAGTGCAGCCTCATGAGCGCACATCAGTGAAGGAGAAAAATTATTTATCTGCAAGATTTTAAAACTGGTACTAAGAAAAACATTTTTTTCCTCAAAATTTCCGGCCTTTTTTTGTTTGTTTAGCAAAAAAAAAAAAAAACAGTGGTGCATGACCGCAAAATTGTCATTCAAAGTGTGACAGCACTGAGAGCTGAAAATTGGCCTCGGCAGGAAGAGGGTGAAAGTGGCCTGTATTGAAGTGGTTAAGTATGTCTGCATGAACAAGGCCTAATATTTAACCAATTATTTATTTGCAATATAGAATACACCCAGTTCTAATTTGTTGGTATCATTAATGCTTGGTATACTTTAACTTCCTCTATTGTGCAGATTCTATAACACATCCTTAAGGCAATAAATGTTTACGGGAATGTACTGTGTATTTTCCGTGTTTTACTTAACCACTTCAATACCAGGCACTTACCACCCTTCCTGCCCAGACCAATTTTCAGCTTTCAGCGCTGTTTGCATTTTGAATGACAATTGCGCAGTCATGCAATGCGGTACCCAAACAAAATTTTTATCATTTTGTTCCCACATACAGAGCTTTCTTCTGGTGGTATTTGATCACATCTGCGGTCTTTTGCAGTGGCGTACCAACAGGGGGGGCAGTCCGCCCCAGGTGCCACACATTGGAGGGGTGTCAGGCCAGTACCACTTAGGGGTGTCAGCAAGTGCTTCCGGGCTGCATGTCCATGCGAGGGCCAAAGCAGCTGCAGGAGCTGGGTTGCTCCTTCAGCTTGTGCCGCCCACCCGGCCTCTCTGTCACCGACCGGCCGCCTATTCAGTTGAGCAGTCGGGGCGGGGAGCGGAAACTGCCAAGCTGCCCCATGACCATGAAGGGAAAGAAGCTGAAATGGACCCCCATTTTATTGCCTGATACCGCCTGCCGGACCGGAAAGAATGTGAGTGCTCGTGCAACCTCCCTGTGTGCCTGGATAGAAGGAGTGGTGGGGGCAGCTGCATAAAGAGGAATTGATTTTTCCGTATTCCTCCAGCAGCCGCTGAATGCCTGCAGGAGGGAGAGGAGGAGAATCAGGCATTCAGCAGCTACAGGAGGAATATGGAAAGATCGATTCCTTTATATGCAGCTGCCCCATCACTTCTGCTATCCAACTTCTTTTGCTGCTCCCCTCATGCTCTTTGGGGGGGCAGTGCTCTCCAGCCCCCCCCCCACTGCTCTTCAGTCCCCCCCCCCCCCGTGCTCTCCAGTCCCTCCCCATGCTCTTCAGCTCCCAACCCCAGTGCTCTACAGTTCCCCCCGCAGTGCTCTTCAGCTCTCCACTCCCAGTCCTCTCCGCCCCATGTGCTCTCCGGGCCCACCCCCCTGTGCTCCCTGGCTCCCTCCCCCCAGTGCTCTCTGGCCCTCCCTGTGCAGTCTTTGACCATCTCCTGTAGAATGTCCGCAGACTCTGATAATCTCTTGTATCATGTCCGCAGTCTTTGACCATCTCCTGTATCATGTCTGCAGTCTCTGACCATCTCTTGTATCATGCCCGTAGTCTCTTACCATCTCCTGTACAATGTCTGCAATCATTTACTCAAACTTAAACACATTGCTAATAGTATTAGCTATCTGTTTATGCTGAAGGTAGGACTGTGCAGGGGAGGCGGAGAGTAAAAGGGGGCACTGTGATTAGAGAGATGGGGGGGGGGGTCAGACTGCAAAGGGCACTGTGATGGGGAGCTGTGAAATTTGCCCAATAAATATTCTTGAAAACATTATACATTTTTGTGGGTGTTTTTACATTTTAAAGTTGGGGGTGTCAGATATAGGATCCATCCCAGGTGTCAAATGCTCTAGGTACGCTCCTGGTCTTCAGTCCCCGACTTCGGCATGTTAACTGTGGGGAGCCGGCTGTGATTCAGTGCGGCTTCGCACTGCGCTTTGTGAATGGTCTTGCAGCCTTCTGGGACCTGTGATGTACCTCAGAAGGTTGCGGGCAGGGAGGAGGAGGAGGACTTTCACTCAGATCACCTAGGCAATCCGAGCAGAAGTGAGAGCGAGTATCTGTCAAAACTAGGTATCCGGCCCCCTCCCCTTACAGGGGGGTAGGAGGGAGAGCGGACTTCCCCCTTTGGGTGAAGTTAGGCTTTAAGCTATTATTGCAGTGTTTACCTCAAAGTATGTAAAACCAATCACTAAAATCTCATATGCATGCATACGGACATGAAGAGGCTGAAATGAGAAATCACCAGTACAAGATGCAATAAAGGATGAAAATGCGAAAACAATTAATGTATGAATATTGAATGAACGTGGTTTTCACATCTATAGCTGTTTGCCCATCAATACTTGTGCTTTATTAATTGTAGATTAGCCAATAGTTAGAAAATTATCAGTTTGTACTCACTCTGCCTCTTAACAACAATTATCTGCGAGTCAGCTCTATGTAGTCATAATGCCGTATTTTCCGATTCACTTTATAGCAGCCTTTCTCAAACATTTCAACACAGAGGAAACCTTGAATTAACTTTCTGGTCTCAGGGTACCCATGCTAAAAAAATGATATCTACAACTCATGATACATTAGTGTGATGGCCTCTGGGAAGAATGCTTCTTAGACTTGTGGTCACTGGGAAGAATTGTTCCCTTACAAATAGCTAAAAAGATCAATGGTGTCAGTGGCAACTTATCTGGGAGGCAGAAATTGCTCATTATTCAAGGAAACCCTAGCAACCTCTGGAGCGTGGGAACCCTAGTTGAGAAACCCTGCTCTATAGCCTAATAACATTTGTTTTACCCCTATTTGCACAAATCTAATGCACATGCAGTTCCAAGGGCTATTTTCTCTATTGGTCAAATTGACGGATTGATGGGGGCAACTTGGCTCGATATCGCAAAACACTGTCACGTGACGGTGGCCGCGAGATCGCGGATTGTGAGCATGTGTGCGCCAACTGTGTTACGGGGGAGCCAGGGAGTAGGTAGGGCAGACTCGATGTCCGCCGGCTACCCGCAATCGCTCCCCTGCAGTGACAGAACGGAGGTCCGTGTATGTAAACAACGGATCTCCGTTCTGTCAGTGGGGAAGGAATGTGATCATAGGCTTCCTGTATATGTGAGCCGCATTCACTCTCCTCCCCCACTCAGTCCAGCCCCCACACAGTTAGTAACACACACCAGGGAATACAGTCAACCCTTTGATCGCCCCCTAGTGTTAACTCCTTCCCTGCCTGTGGCATTTACACAGTATCAGTGCATTTTCATAGCACTGATCGCTGTATAAATGCCACTGGACCCAAAAAAGTGTCAACATTTTCCAACATGTCGCAGTCCCGCAAAAAATCCCAGACCACCGCCATTACTAGTAAAAAAAATAAAAATAAATAAAAACCCCATAAATTAATTTTCATTGTTCGTAACTTTTGCGCAAACTAATCAATATAAGACGATTGCAATTTTTTAAAACCAAAAATATGAGGAAGAACATATATCAGCCAAAACCGATGAATAAATGTATTTATATATAATTTTTTTTATATGTGTTTTAGCAAAATGTAAGAAATATTGTATTTTTTTTTTTTTTTGCAATATTGACGCTCTTTTTTTGTTTGTAGCGCAAAAAATAAAAAAATGCAGAGATGATCAAATACCAACAAAATAAAGCTCTATTTGTGGGAAAAAAAGGACGTCAATTTTGTTTGGGTACAACGTCGCACGACTGCGCAATAGTCAGTTAAAGTGACGCAGTGCCGAATTGGGAAGGGGGAAATCCTTCCGGGGCTGAAGTGGTTAATCACTTGCTGATCGCCTTATGGGTAAAAACATCCTGTCAGCAAGTAGTAATTACAAGTTCAAGACAATGGCTGCATGATCTTGGTACTATTTCTTTTTTTTTACAGCTGGAAATAGACTGTCTTCATCTGTTACCCGATCTCCTCTGTGATGAAGCCGGAAGCGACAATTATTTTGTCACTTGTGGTTTTATAGCTGTCAGTACAATCTGTGCTTGGTCACCTGCTTTGTAGAGCAGAGGAGACACTAGGAGACTAAAAAAACCCTGATGTCTCCATAAAAAGTACCCATCACTGTCCAAAGCTATTACAAGAGGAGTTTGTTAGCCCCCTTGTAATAGCAATAAAGTTAGAGGGAAAAAAGGCAAAAAGTGTTAAAAAAAGTGACTAAAATAAATAAAAATAGTAAAAAATGCAAAAGCACCCCCTGCCTCATGCATGCACATGTAATCACGTGCATATGCCCAGCATGCATATGTAAACAGTGATTGCACCACGCATGTGAGCTATTGAAAAACTGTAGGTACTGTAGTTTATTGCCATTTCTCAAGTGCATGCAATTTTGAGTCTTGACATATTTGGTACCTATTTATTTGACGTAACCTCGTCTTTGATACTTTACCAAAAAAAGCATTTTATACTGAGTTTGTGTGCACTAACATTCATTTTAGTGTATTTTTTCCTAAAATTCTGCATTTGACAAATGGCTGCACAAATATAGTATGACAAAAAAAAAAAAAAATCAACAGCCATCATTTTATTCTCCAAGGCCTCTGCTTTCAAATAATATACAGGTGCATCTCATACAATTAGAATATCATCAAAAAGTTAAAGGATAACTCCACTTTTGTGGGGGGAAAAATAGCAAATAAAGAAAAAATAATATAGCGCATATAATTGTGACACTAATCAAATTGTAATTGAATGTTATTAAAAATTACCTTTCCTTTTCAACCTTTCAATGTGCAGCCACTGCAATTTCCTGAGAATGCATTGCAATATGGCTACCTGGAGTTGTTCTGTACACAGAGTGTATACTGACCACTCCCCAGAAACATAAATTTCCTGCATGTGCACATGGCTCACCAATTTTCCAAGAAGTCTGCACAAGTCAGATTTCAGGCATCTCCTACAACAAAAATGTAATTTTTGGAGAGATACTTTAAGTAGGAACACATGTAAAGGGATGCAGACCCAGCAGCTTTCATTAGTGCCCTGCAGCTGCACACCTGACAGTTAATTATGAAACCACTCCCATTAGAGGGATTTCTTCAGAATAACAAAAGGTAGGAATCTGCAGCAAAGTTTGTTATAATCCTTGCAATGTGCATAGATCACCCAGAGGGGAATGTTTTTTTCACAACAAAAGGAGTTTTAATTTATTTCAGTAATTCAGTGAAACTCATATATTTTACATAGATGTGTTATACACAGAGTGATATATTTCCAGAATTTCTTTCTTTTAATTTCAATGATTATGGCTTACAGCTAGTGAAAAACTCAAAACTCAGCATCTCAGAAAAATTAGAATATTACATAAGACATAGAGGGCTGCACTGACTTTGGACTTGATAAAACACAGTGGACCAACACCAGCAGATGACTGGAAATCAAGGTCTTAGAGTCTGGAGGAAGAGTGGAGAGGCACAGAATCCAAGTTGTATGAGGTCCAGTGTGAAGTTTCCACAGTCAGTGATGATTTGGGGAGCCATGTCAACTGCTGGTGTTGGTCCACTGTGCTTTATCAAATCCAAAGTCAGCACAGCCCTCTACCAGGCAATTCTAGAGAATTTCATACCTCCCTCTGCTGACCAGCTTCATGGTGATTTTATTTCCAGCAGGATTTGGCACCTGCCCACTGCCAAAAGTACCATCACATGGTTTAATGATCACGGTATCAATGAGCTTGATTGGCCAGCAAACTTACATGACCTAAACCCCATAGAGAATCTGTGGGGTATTGTCCAGAGGAAGATGAGAGACACCAAACCCAACAATGCAGACAAGCTGAAGGCTGCTATCAAAGCAACATGGGCTTCCATAACACCTCAGCAGTGCCACAGGATAATCGCCTCCATGCCACGCCGCATTGATGCAGTAATTCATGCAAAAGGAGCCCCGACCAAGTATTGAGTGCATACTATACTGTACATGGACATACTTTTCAGTAAGCCAACATTTCTCTATTAAAAATCCCCTTTTTTTGGTCTTCTGTAATATTCTAATTTTCTGAGATACTGAATTTTGAGTTTTCACTAGATGTAAGCCAGAATCATCAAAATTCAAAGAAAGAAATGCTTAAAATATAAGACTATGTGTGTAACACATCTATATAAAATATGAGTTTCGCTTTTTGAATTGAATTACTGAAATAAATTTACTTTTTGATGATATTCTAATTTTATGAGATGCACCTGTATACTGTTAGGGGGTTCTAAGTATTTTTTTTTTTTTAAAAGATAATTTTAATATGTATGTGAAAAAAATAAAAATTGTCTTTGACAATTTTCTTCTGTTCAAATGAGGTTAAGGTTATTTTCTCTTAAAATAGAGAATGTTACCATCACCCTGTAAAAGGCAATAAGCAGAAACTGACATTTTAAAAAAGTGACTTTTGCATGGATGCTGAGATTCACACTGGGATTTATTTTACAAATTAGACCCCTGAATAACTGATGATCAAGCTCTAAATAACATACATTGTCAACTGCAGCGATAGAGTAAATTGATCCACAGCATAATTAATTTCGGCTCACTTTTGCATATTTTATAACACTCTGAATTACTCCTGTTTGATTTGCTCTGCAGTATCCAAAATGACAACAGCACACACATTTGTTGAAAACCCACAGATCCCCAGAGCACCATTAACTTATAGCACCTACACATTAGAAGTATAAAACATAATTCAATTTAGAAGCAGTAACTAAAAAAAAAAAAAAAAAAAAAGGTTACAGGGTTGAAAGATTCCACGATATTCAATTACCACGAGACCCCTA
>BLSH010373257.1:3295555-3343501 GCA_018402905.1 Glandirana rugosa | reverse complement strand
CAATCGGGTAATAAAAAAACATATTATACTTTCTACTACAGTGTGGCGCTCTTTGTACTGGAAATAAGATTCGTTGTTTTAACACTATTTCGGGACACATGGTAGTTGTTAATGTGAGATACACGTCGACCCGAGGTCATAAAGTACCACTGGCCTTTGGGTGGTCTGGTTACTTTTCAGTGGCACCCCCTGTGTGTACATCCGTCCTTCACCGACGTTTCTACGTCGTCTTATAGTCGTCGCGACCTTACGAAAAGTGGAAAAAAAAAACATAAAATAAATGTTACAGTGATTCCGAAACTTAAGGGTGGCAAAAACACGTCTCTACTGCACATTATTACCACCCAACTTGCACATCTAAACAAAGCCTTAGTGACATTGTAAATAAAATACAAAAAAAAAAGGTGAAAAGCATTCCAGCGCTGCTGATATTCTGCTGCATCTTTGCAGCCACTTCCTGCCTACATGTGTGTCCCCCACGGTGACTTTTCATTGGTCTGGTGGGTTTCCGGTCACCATGAAATACTGGAGCCCAGCTGCACATAGAGTGTAATTGTTGATGGTACACAGGGCTTTATCACAATTTTGTTGCTTAGAATAAAGGTCATGTTTCTCGCGGTGTGACATCATCTTTCATATTATACAAAAAAATAATGGGCTAACTTTACTGTTTCCTTTTTTTTATTCATTAAAAGTGTATTTTTTTCCAAAAAATTGCGCTTGAAAGACCGCTGCGCAAATACCATGTGACATAAAATATTGCAGCAACCGCCATTTTATTCTCTAGGGTCTCTGCTAAAAAAGGGGCTCCACGCGCCCTTACCGGAGGCTACCCAGAATTTTTTTTTTCAAGGGTCGTCGGTCCCCCTTCCGCCCCCTGAAAGGGGGGGAAGGAAGGAACTCTCACTCACCACTCCGGACGACCGCCGTGGGTAGCCACCCAGTCGCAGACTTTCCGCCCCTGCCTGGACGGTATGCTGCAGGCCAGAAAATCACCCTACCCGAATCGCATCCGGGGCTGGGCTAAGTGGGGATCACCCCAGGCCACCCGCACGGAACGGGCACTATGTGGCGGGTCCACATACGGCGGGACTGGCTCGCATTGGTCGGCCAGGCCGGGGAAAGTACAGAGCCCATGGACTCTCTATGCCACGGCCGGCTTCTTGATAGCAGATCAATGCTTGATAGAAGCCAAATAAAATAAAAGTAAAGAAACAATAACGAAAAAAAAACGGTCACAAATATGACCGCAATTCTCCTAAAGGGAAGCTAGGTCAACTCCTTGCAAACTAGGCATTGAAACTGCTGAGCTAGGCTATGGAGAGGGTTTATGTGGGAAGAGAGGATGGCCCCATGGGAGGGGCCAACTGTTTCTTTTCCCTGCCTAGTTAACTCCTAGTTGGACAAGCATAAACCACACACGTAATGAAGAGCTGCGTCTGTCAGTGAACGTAGGAGAAATATTGGGGTTTTGTTTGTTTTGTTTTTTAAATCGTCACTCTTTCTTTGTTTATAGCGCAAAAAATAAAAAACACAGAGGTGATCAAATACCACCAAAAGAAAGCTCTATTTGTGGGGGGAAAAAATGATAAAAATTTGTTTGGGTACAGCGTTGCACGACCGCGCAATTGTCATTCAAAATGGGACAGCGCTGAAAGCTGAAAATTGGTCTGGGCAGGAGGGGGGGTTTAAGTGCCCAATAAGCAAGTGGTTAAAGGTAACCTTCCTCAACTGTGATCTGTTTGCTTGTAATTAGTGTGTGTGTATAAAAGGTCAATGAGTTTCTGGACTCCTGACAGACCCTTGCATCTTTCATCCAGTGCAGCGCTGATGTTTCTGGATTCTGAGTCATGGGTAAAGCAAAGGAATTGCCAAAGGATCTGTGGGAAAAGGTAGTTGAACTGTATAAAACAGGAAAGGGATGTAAAAAGATATTCAAGGAATTGAGAATGCCAATCAGCAGTGTTCAAACTCTAATCAAGAAGTGGAAAATGAGGGGTTCTGTTGAAACCAAACCACGGTCAGGTAGACCAACCAAAATTGTATTAACTGCTTCCACCCATTGCTTTCCTGTGGGAACCCAGGGGGATATCCAATATTTAGATATTAGTTTACGTGCATTATAGCAACCTCAGCACTGCTGTGTGTTCATTTGGTGAGATTCTATATCAAGGGCACCCAGTAAATATACCATCGGATCTCTAAGAAGTGGTATATGATATACTTGAGAAATAGTGGTTAAAACAAAATTCCAGAATCGGAACAGCTTGGGGCATTTCCAAAACATGTGTAGAAGATTGCCCACATCTCGTTCGCATTTTGGACAAAGTGGGGAGTCCCTCCTCCACCATTTATGAAGTATCTCCGGGGTTCTATAAACTCTATGCAATAGAAATAGCTGGGATAGTCTTTGGGAGATGGAGACCTAGACCAAGCGGACAGACGATAAACACATCCACTGATCCCCATCCATGCCACCCAAATCCTCCTTTCACCGCTCTCTGCATGGGAGTTTGGTAGCATCATGCGTAGTATTAATTAGTTGAGAGTATACCCCGGATATCATCCCTTTCTTGTCTTGCATCGCAGGACATTTGTCATGAGAGGGTGATCTGCATATTGTAGGGCAGAGACTCTGGCCTCAGCCTGAATAGCGTGCCTCAATTGTAGGAACTTATAGAATTGAAGTTTAGGGAGTGCGAACTCCGTTTGAATTTCAAGAAATGATTTAAGTGTTGAGTCTTTAAATAATTGACAGATATAATGTATTCCCACCCTTTCACATAGCTGAAAGTCCTGCAGTTTAAACAGTTCTCCGTAATATGAATTGCGCCAGATGGGGGTGTATTGTCCGAAGCCACGGATTTGTAGAATGTTGCTTATGTGGTGCCATAATGTTTTAAGTAAATTTACGTCGGCATACTGCCCTGTAAATGGGCAAATCCTCTGGGAGAGAGCTGGGCACACCGAGTTCTGAGGAACCAATAGATTCCTAATTGGATCTAGTGGATCCTTATGACCCCAGTCACCTAAATGCTGGATCTGGGAGGCTATAAAATAGAATCTGGCATGTGGAACTGCTAAACTACCCTGTTCTTTCCGAAGTTGTAGAGTATGAAGACTAATTCTTGGTGTTTTATTATTCCAAATCAGTGTCTTAAATTGAGAATCAATCCTGGAGAACCATTTATGTGGGATCCATATTGGGGCATTATGGAATATGTACAACAGCTGGGGAGCCCATATAATTTTAATGAGATTGGCTCTGCCAACTACTGTTAAGGGTAATTTAGACAAGGCTATACTTTTTGCTCTCTGTTTGTTAAGCAATGGGACCAGATTTAGAGATATGTATTCCGAGATATCCTGGGATACCTGTATCCCCAGATGCCTGAATGAGGAAACTACTTGCACTGACTCCGCGCATCTAGGAAGGGGATCTGTGAGAGGGGCATAAGTACGACTTATCCCAATTGATCACAAACCCCGACAAGGCTCCGAAGTCCGTGATCAACTGCATTACATTAATAAGGGAGTCTTTGGTGTCACCCAGATAGATCAAAGTGTCGTCCGCATAGAGCGTAATCACATCTTCCCTGGAGCCCCCCAAAAAGAGCAGGGGTGACAGCGGACACCCCTGCCGAGTGGCCCTAAAAACCTGAAGGGCTCTGAGATTTCCCCATTAATCCTTATCCTGGCCGAGGGAGATGTATATATTAGCTGTACCCATTTGAGAAAGTTTGGGCCCACACCAAAGGCCAACAGAACATGCCACAGATAAGGCCATTCAACGCTGTTGAACGCTTTGGCGGCGTCCAGTGAGAAGATAGCTCTACACAAGTTTTTAGCTGTGGACCTAGCTGGTATAAAACCATAGAGGTCGGATGCAACTTAGAGGTATACACCTCCATAAAAAAGCCCTAAACACTCCTACAACCTCTGTGGTGGTATGGTGTATCTCCCCCTGGGCATCCCTAATCGCAGCAATATGGGACGATGCCTGCTGCGCTCTATCGATCACAGCAAGCACATGCCCCGTGTTTTCACCCTCTTCAAAGTACTTCTACTGCAACAAGAAACGTTTGTTTTCAGCTGCCTGCAAAGATACTTGACGTAGGAGTGTGCAAAAGGCTAACCATAGTCTCTTATTTTCTTTCGAAGGATTGGCTATATATGCGGCTTCGGATTTAAGCGCCTCAGATGTGACAAACCCCTCCCATTCCTTGGATTTCGTCTTTATATGTGTGATTAACTGTATAAATTGGCTCCGTAAAAAGGCTTTCGCTGCGTTCCACACAATACACAGATCAGCAGTACCCTCATTTTGCCTAAAAAATGCATTCAATGACTCCAATATTGGGTCCTGATCAGGGAACAGAGACATCCAGAACGGATTCAGCTTCCAAACCGTATGTCTCCGATCAGCCCCATTCCGGAGGTCCACCAAAAGTGGTGAATGGTCGGATACCTGTCTACCTGGAGGAAACAATACTTGATAGCATAACTACATTTCCCAGCCCACAATCAATTCGGGAGACTCCCCCCACCGAGGCTGACTGGCAGGAGTAGACCCGAGCATCCAGATTGCCCATCCTCCACACATCTGTAAGTCCCAGCTCCATAATAAGGCGTGCAAATGCTGTAGGGCCCTTGGGCTGTCTATGGTTTGGTTTTGGTGGTCTATTTGTCTTTCACGGGGTCTAAGTAATTATTGAAGTCCCCTACTACCAACAGGGGTAGATCAGAATATCGAACAATATAATTTGCCAAATAGCGTAGGAGCTGGGATGAGAACCCCGGAGGAATGTACAATCCTGCAAGTATACATTTCATTCCATATAGTGTACACGTCAAAAATACAAATCGCCCCTCCCGGTCTATGAGAGAATCAGTGCATGAAAACGGGGTGCCCTGCCGGATCAGAATACTGACCCCTCTCAAATATACCGAATGCTTAGAGTGGTACTGGTAAGCAAATTGTCTTAATGGGAACGAGGGTGAGCAGTCTGCTGGGAGATGAGCTTCCTGAAGACAGATAACCTCTGCCCCAAGCTGTTTTATGGTGCGAAGAACTGCTAGTCTCTTCACTGGATTGTTCAGCCCCTGGATATTCCAGGACATCACACAAACAATTCCCGACGTGTCGTAATAATATCCATATGCATAAGAGGTTCCTGGTTGAGAGCTGGTGGAGCCCCCTTAAGCTGAAAGGCTTGTGGGGATCTAATAAACGCGAGTTGCAGGCTGAGCAAGACGCTGCAAACGTAACCATGGGTATGGTCAACACAGTCAATATTAATGCAAACTTCTGTAGGTCGCCAAAAAACAGCAGAGAAAAAAAGTAATGAATAGGCACAACATAGCCCGAAGTGATGAAAAATAACAAATTACAGTTCCCATAGAACCAGATGGGGGCAACAGTGGAAGCCTAGCAACATGCCAAAGGGCTTCATCGCAGCGAGAGTGGCTTTCGTGGTCATTTTGTCAGTATCGTAGTTGTGAGTTATGTGTTCCACCTGTTCATATAGCTTGTGGGGCCATATGAGAGCATAGATCATGATTCACCTTTAGGCTGGGCCATTTCTCCGTTGTCCATCCGCCCGTAGGGTGCTTCCTTCCCTCTCCAGCCATTGCATTGCGACCGCTGGGTTGTCAAAGAAGTGAACTGTACCTTTGGCCTCCACACAGAGGCATGCTGGGTAGAACATAGCGCATTTCAGATCCAATGCCCGAAGTTGGCGCTTTATCTCTGTGTACTTGGACCTTTGTCGCTGCAGCTCTGCAGAAAAGTCTGGGAACAATGAGATTTTAACGTTGTCAATCACCAGGGCCTCTAGTTTAGTTTGGTTCTGGCCAGCCGTAGTATGGTATCTCTGTCTTTGAAATTGATAAGTTTGAACAAGAATGACCTGTGGTTCGCCCCTGGTGGCGGAGGCCTAGCGGGTATCCTGTGCGCCCTTTCCACCGAGAACATTGGGGAAAGCGCTTCACTGCCTAATGCGGTAGTCAGCCATTTTTCTATACATAGAACCGGGTTTTTCTTCTCTGCTCTTTCTGGGATACCAATGGCCCTGATGTTACTCCGCCTCAGCCTATTTTCCAAATCTTCTAGGTGGGCATTATGTTGCGCAGTTAAGTGGCAGTTGTGTGTTATATCTCTTTGCATGGGCACCATGACGTCCTCCAGTGAGCTAACCCTCCCCTCTAGTGCTGAGGTGATTTCCCGCAGTTTCTGGGCATCTTGTCTGAGGAAAGTGATTTCCGTTTTAACCCCCTTGATCTCGGTCAGAGCCGTTATAGAGGCATTGCAGGAGGTGACTGCAGAGAAAATATCCCTTAGTGTGGGTTCGTCAGTCCCGTCTGTTGCGAGCTGCTCCTTAGGCCTAGTAATGATGTCGCCTGGTGTACTCACTGCATCCCAGTCTGCCTCGGGTCCGGTGCCGTCCTCCAGGGGAAGAGTATCATCCACTGCCGACAGGACCTCTGTGTCAACGTCTGGATCGTGTGCTGTGACTTGCGCGTCCTTAGAGAGGGGCTTAGAGAACAACTTCTGTGCCGCCTCCTTGTACCTGTACCGTTGTTGTTTCTGGGACAGGGCACCATTTTGGGCTGTGCCATCCTGGCACTTGTTCTTCTTCTGCCGCTTACTCATGGTACCAAGGAGACTGACCAGCAGGAACGTTCTTCGGGTCCTGTATGGTCACCGGATCAGTCTGCGGTATCGCCAGATCGTGTATAGGCTGTGCCCGAAGGATAATATCAGGAGTCTCAGTGGAGAGAACAGACAGTGCGTCCGGCTACATTCGCTGCCTGGCCACGTGGGGGAGGGGGGTGTTTAAACCTACTGTAGCTTGCTATGTGCAAAAAAATCAGGAGACAAGACTACCAGACAATAATGAAAAAATTAAAGCACAGCGTTGCCAATCCCCTTACCCAATACAAGATAATTGGTAAATGAATAATAAAATTAATTAAAAAATTGTCAACCATGAACAGTGCAGTAAGGTGAAAAATTGTATATGTGTGTGTATCACATGATACCATAAAAAAATATTCAACCATTAAATATATAAACCATTGTGATAAACCATCATTTCATTAATAGAATATTAGAAAAATCATTAAATAAAGTGCTAGCTTGCTAGTAAACAATTCAAAGTATTAACTAAAGTGCTAACGTGTTATAAAACAGTTCATGTGCTTCAAATCTTGCACGGATGTGAAGATTCAACTCCCAGAATTTTATATATATATATACAGTTCAAATCCCAAAAAAAATGCTTGGTGCTTCACTCATCAATCAATTCCAATGCTGGAAAACCATTCCAAACCTGCTCTGTGCCACTCTCCCCCTCTTTCCTCCTACTCACCAGAAATCGATGACCCACAGCTTTTCAGTCTGGGGTCAAGCAAGTTTTTTCTGGTGGTTTAGATGCTATCAGGGTGGTGGTGCCTTTAAGAACTGAATCCGTCTCAGAACCAGTAAGCCAAAAACCCTCGGAATCAAGGTAGAGTAGAGCAGACATAGTGTAATATTGTATTTATCCTTATTTCAAAGGTAGTTTTTTTTCTAATACAATATGTGACTGGCAGCAGAGGACTAGAAGTTCCTCCTGTCTATGTTTCCATGCAGATGGGCTGGGAAAGAACTGGGTCACAAGACAGCTGTTTATCAATTATGAAAAAAGATATTTATGTGTTTTTTTTTTTCATTAAAATACATACAATGCCATCTTCCCAATACATAAAAAGAAGGGATAATGCAAATTAAACAATGTGTGTTTTGTATCACTTTAACCACTTGCCGACCAGCCATCGTCATAATATGGCAGTAGGTTGGCATTGCTGCGCGAATCTCCGTAGCTATACGGCAGCTCGCACAGCCAGGCGGGAACGCGCGCGCTGCGTGAGCATGCTCGCGGGTCGGACGGACTCATTGTCCGTCGGCGACCCACGATCGCCTGTTACAGAGGCAGAATGGAGATCTATCACTGTAAACACAGCGGATCTCCATTCTGTCAGGGGACATATGACAGATCTGCTGTTCCCATGAATTGGGAACAGTTAGAACTGTGATGCCCCGGCCAGCTCAGCCCCCAACACAGTTAGCGAGCCCACTTAACCCCTTGATCGTCCCCTACAGTTTAACCCCTTCCCTGCCAGTGACATTTATACAGTAATCAGTGGCTATTTTTAGCTCTGATCGCTGTTTAAATGTCATTGATGCCAAAAAAGTGTCAAAAGTGTCCGATCTGTGCGCCGCAATATCTCAGTTCCGATAAAAATTGCAGATCGCCGCCATTACTAGTAAAATAAAAAAATGCCATAATTCTATTCCCATAGTTTGTAGACGCGATAACTTTTGTGCAACTCAATCAATATACGCCTATTGTGAGTTTTTTATTTTTACCACAAATATGTAGAACAGGGATATGCAATTAGCGGACCTCCAGCTGTTGCAGAACTACAAGTCCCATGACGCATAGCAAGACTCTGACAGCCACAAGCATGACAACCAGAGGCAGAGGCATGATGGGACTTGTAGTTTTGCAACAGATGGAGGTCCACTAATTGCATATCCCTGATGTAGAAGAATACATATTGGCCTAAACTGAGGAAGAAATTATTTTTTTTTTACTTTTTTTTGGATATTTATTATAGCAAAAACTTTTTAAAAAGTGCCGCTCTTTTTTTGTTTATAGCGCAAAAAATAAAAAAATGCAGAGGTGATCAAATACAACAAAAAAATCAAGCTCTATTTATGGAGATAAAAAGGACGTCAATTTTGTTTGGGTACAACGTCGCACGACTGTGCAATTGTCTGTTAAAGCGATGCAGTAGCGAATCGCAAAAAGTGCTCTGGTCAAGAAGTGGGTAGCTGAAGTGGTTAAGATCTTTATGAGGTACCTGAAGCTCTGAGAAAATCCCTTTCAGAAGAGGTACAGAAAATATTAGCACTTGGGATCATAAAGTAGTCTATCTAGATTCTATTCATAAAGCCAGGTTAACAGTCAGTCCAAAAAAACAAAGGCCTGGAAGAAGCCCAGAATCTGGGCTACAGCATTGGGCAGGGGGTCATAAAACCTGTAAGGTACATGATTGAAGTTTTAACAGCTGTTCCCAGGTCATGTCAATCTCATCAAAAGGAGCAAGTCCACTATTGTAAAATAGAAAAGAGGGGCAGGGAGGGCTTTTTGGGGCGCTGAAGTCAATATTGTGTAAGTTACCAGTGTTAACCACCTGAAACTTACTTTAATAATTTCTTGTACAAACAGATGCCTCTGATGTCGGAAAGAACATAGCTTAGCTGGAAACTAACCCCTGCGGAGTGGAACCATTCTATAATGGTCTGGCCATAAAATGGGCACTAGAGTCATTAAGGCATTACCTATTGAGCAGACAGTTCTGAATGATTGCAGACCATTTACCAATATAATGGATGCATCGGGACAAAGAGAACATGGCAAGGGTCACAATGCTTTCTGGTTCTGCAACACTTTAAATGTTATGTGGAATGCAGGCCAAGGCCCCAGCAAAGGAAATGGTTATAGAATATTATGCATTCACAGTATGTTGTAAAATATGCTTCCCACAGGTCTGAGTTGGAGGTTGTAAGGTACTGGCTAAAGGCTTAATAACTAATATGGAAAACAAATTATGGACTAATATGGCAAAAGCAAACTTGTGTTCTCAGAATCGGAATTAGTCCTGTCCTACGTCTTGGAGTCCAGAGGCTTTGTAGAGCTTTGGGTAGGAACAGGCCTCCATTTCTAGGTCCACTTACCTAGATGCTCAGGGCACTTGCTGCTGTGAGAGCCTCCTACTGGGTGAAAAGGCTGACTGTTGGCAGAACACTAAAACAGTACAAAGCTTCCCACTACAACTTTGTAACACGTCAACAAAGAAATATTCTATATATCGGGCCTTGTTGCAAGCAGCTTTTACTTTAGAGACATTACTTCTAAGAATATAGACATGGTTTCTGAATTTATACAAAATTTTCCTGTTTATTTTGGGGAAACTATTAGGATTTACCCTGTTAGTCAGGAACTACTATGCATTTAGTTAGTGACTTAGACAAGCAGAAGTTTTTTTTTTTTTATGTTACTGACTTGCCCTTCTACACGGAAACTCTGTTGCCTTGCTAAAAAAAAAGTGCCGGACAAACCTGCTTGGACTGGGCCTGGTTGTCCCTGTCTTGTGCATGGTTTATTGCTGCCAATACAGTTGACTTACAATATTGCTTATGGAATAAGAAAAAAAGCATTTTTAAGGCATGCAAAACCTTTGACACATTTACAGTATGTGGTGTGAATCATCAAATTGATACAATAACTATCAAGCTGTGTATATGAAAATAGTGCAGTGCTAAAAAATAAGAACAAACCATATATGTGTGCATTTGTATGGGTAATCGCTACACAATTGTGAAAATATAAGCGGTAAATAATAAACAAAATACACATGCAGGAATTCAAGATGCGCGAACACCTCTAGAAATTATTTAAGAGAAAGCCCAAAGCATAATAACACCAACGTGATAATCCTGTGAGTCCAAAATATGCATCCAAATAAACAGTGAGTCCAAGAAAAAGTATCAGGGAATCTTGACTTGTATAAATAGGTCCATAACCCCAAAGTCACTCAGTAATCCACCACCTTAAGTACAGCAAGCACGCATGCCAGAGCCAGCAGATGGAATCTGAAAATAATTTTTAAAATTAGAATAAACTGACAAGATTTTAAACCTCCTGTGGATACATTTTAGTGGCGGTTTTACACTATGTGTGGTTAGTTGGTGTTCCTTTGCATATACCTATGAGGTGGGAGGCTGACCTGTGAACGCTGCAATCATCCATATTGGTTCTATCCTGGAGTGTGTGGAGTCACATAAACAACTATACAGATAGCCGCAATCTACTAAAGAGTGATTGGGAATCACAACAGCCTATCTGACTTTTGGTATATGAGTCCACTGGCTCTGGTATGCGTGCATCACTGAGTGACTTTGCGGTCACGGACCTTCTTTTATACATGTCAAGATTCCCTGATACTTTTTCTTGGACTTACTTTATTCGGATGCTTATTCAGGATCATCAGGTTGGTGTCAGTACACTACATTTCTCTTAATTTATTTTTTAGAGGTGTTCACGCATCCTAAATTCCTGTACATGTACGTTGTTTATCATTTACCTCTTAAGTTTTCACAATTGTGTAGTGATTCCTCAAATGAATGCACACATATATGGTTTGTTCTTATTTTTAGCAGTGCACTATTTCTATATACACAATTTTGATCAATTTATGTCAATTGAGGTACTGGCAGCTGTTTATACCCTCGTAGTGCAATTTCTTTTTGCCTTTTTTCAATAACTATCAATTAACATGTATTTCTGTATTTCCAGGCAAACTTCCTCTTATGGAAAGAGGGAGTGGCTGCCACAAAGAAGCTGAATGCCAATAATTGTTTCTATTTGAGTTTGGATAAATGGTGCAGTATTGCAGAACATCCCGATGTTTCCTGGGAAGTGTGTGATTTCAACATCTAGACATCTTTTTGTGAATGATGGAGAAAATTATCTAAGATATGAGTTTATATGGGCTGTGGATTTAGTGCAAACCTTCTCATTTATTGAGGCATTGATAAATCATCTGAAGCCATTTGCATGTGATATCTGTTGAATCGAGATTGGACGTTAGGAACCGGAGGTCTTTCAGCTCGCACAAAAAGTTAAATGTGGATGATAAATACATTACTGTGCTTTATATTCTATTGATTTGTTTGGTATTAATACAATTGTACGAATATACTGTAACAGCAGTGTTTCCATACTTTTTTTGGTAATGATAGAAAAGGGTTACAATGAATAAACGCAGCTGTTAAGAAACATTTTAAAGTTTTTTACTTCTCTTTGTTGGAATAAAGTATCTTTTGTAAACCCAGCATGTTTCTGATTATATAAAATTTTGTGGTAAATTATTAATGTGTAGTGGAACTGTGGTAGTCGCATTATAATAAGGTATACCCATTAACTCTGGTTTGTGTTAATTAATCCTTGAATCAGCAAAGTTTTGCCATAAAGCAGCTGGCCAAAATTAATTGTAGAGATTACACAACATTCTTAAAGAATCCAAAAAACATCATTTATATTTACAGCTTGCTACTTTTGGCCTTTGGCAAACAAAAATAAGTGAAACATCAACTGCAGCCAAGCCATTGACACTATCTTTAAATGTGATGTACTTTTGCAGTATACTGCAGTTCAATTTCATACAACTCGGAGCATGTTCCCAGACAGATGAAAGAAGAATATTCTTTGTGTCTGTCACTTTTGTTCTTGTTCTCCGCATTGCAATTCACAACAAATTTCCAATTTTTTTTTTTTAGCTTTTTAACGTAAGAATTATTTTTATACACATGACAGAATGAAAAGGGAGAGTGAGAACAGGAAGCTTATACTAAGTATAAAAGTATTTCACAATTTTCTTTAAAGCGGTAGTAAACCCTAAAATCAGTTTTTACCTACAGGTAAGCCCATAATAAGGCTTACCTGTAGGTAAAAAAAATATCTCCTAAACCTACATGGTTTAGGAGATATTTGCCCTGCATGCAGCCGCTGACATCAGCGGCGCATGCGCTCTGATGATCCGGCCGAGGCGGCTGGCAACTCAGAGCTGGCTGCCGGAGCGAAGAGCTCCCGCGCGCATGCGCGGGAGTGACGTCACGCGGCTCCGGCCACTCACAGCGCCGGAGCCGCGTACCCGGAAGAAAGAAGAGGACAAACATGTCAGCGTCCTTAGCGCTGACCAACTCGGGCATCGGGGGCCTCGTTCTAAGGTAAGTATTTCATAATATGTTAGTATGCGATGCAAACTAACATATTATGCTATTGTCTTGCAGGATTTTTTTTTAATTTTTTTTTTTGTCAGCGGGTTTACTACCGCTTTAACTAGTTCCACACCGCCTACCGCATATTTACAGTGGCAGTGTGGACGCTAGCCACGAATCGCCGTAAAAAGGCGGCGATCCGCGGATGGCTGCACTCCTGAGGAGTGTGCCCGCGGCTCGGACGGACCCGATGTCCGCCAGCGAGCCGCGATGAGCGGCCACAGGCAAAGAACGGGGAACCGCCGATGTAAACACAGCGGTTCCCCATTCTGACAGTGCGGGCATGGGAGATCTACTGATCCCTGTCAGTGGGATCAGTTAGATCTCTCATGCCCATGGTAGCCCAACCCCCCCACAGAAAGAACACACCCAGGGAACACAGTTAACCCCTAGATCTCCCCCTGCAGGTTAACCTCTTCACTGCCAATGACATTTATACAGTAATCAGTGGACATTTACATTTCTGATCGCTGAATGAATGTCATTGGTCCCAAAAAAGTGTAAAAAATGTCCGACATGTCCGCTGCAATATCAAAGTACCGCTAAAAATCGCAGATCGCCGCCATTACTAGTAAAAAATAAAAGAATAAAAAAAAACCCAGAAATGAATTCTCACCATCCGTAAACGCAGCCATTTTTGCGCAAACCAATCAATAAACGCCAATTGCGATTTTTTTTTAATCACAAATATGAGGAAGAATATAAATCGGGCAAAACCGGTGAAAAAAAATGTTTCCTGACAGACTCCATGGCAGCATACGTCTGGGTTAACCCCGCCTCCATTCCTCCCCTATAGGACCCCACTCCCATAAATCTTTGCTCCGAGCTGGAGGCCATGTTCCTTTTTTGTCCTCCTCCTAAGGACCGGTTTGTTTATTTGATTACCTGAAGTTTTTTCTCTCCGCGATCAAGACCGGCCAACAACGACCACTGGAAAGACAGGTCGCGATACTCCGATAAGCCCTAGCTACTAGCGGGGTATGGAGTGGGCAGTTGGTAGAGTTGCTGGATACTCCGATAAGCCTTAGCTACTAGCAAGGTATGGAGTGGGCAATTGGAAGAGGCGCTGGAAGAGCTAGAAGCCTAGCCATTGGCAGGTAAGCGGCGCAACGGCCAGGTAGCCCAGCTACTAGCGGGTGGCCCTATCTGCCCCAAGTATGGTGTGATCAGCCTACCTGGTCCGGTTTAAGCGTGGAAGCAGGATTGAATTGCGGTGATGTATACCTTTATATTACATATTCCATGGCAGCAGTGTGTGGTTGTCTGTTTTCCTTCCCTGTCTCTGGTGTCTTCCAGTCTATGGCGGCTGGAGCGCATGGGCGTTCCAAGCCACTGCTTTCTCTTTCGGCCAGGTGTCCCCAGGTTACTCCTGACCAGTGACCCAGTGCATGCGCACTGTGGGCGGCGGTGGCATCATTTCAGTGGAGAAATTCAATCAGCGGTCAGTACTGTTGATATAGGGATTTCTCTGTGGGCAGCTTTCAGCAGTGTTCTCTAAATGCTGTGTGCAGTCATCACAGGTATATGCTTTGCATTAACTTCCTGGTAAGCTGCCTGTGTAATTCTGCTATGGTTTGATCAGCTGGGCAGGTTGTCTGGCTGTGCAGTTTTGCACTGTGGATGTTTCACTGCCCCCCCTGGAGGCCAGCCCTTGTGCAGCAAGTATGAGAGGGGGGGTTTAACCCTTTCCTTTCCTTGCTGACCTGGGTACTTTTTTTGAGTTTAACCATTTACTTTCTATCCTATTTTGTTTTCTTTATTTTTCCTTCTAGGTCAAAGTAGCAAGATACGGCACAAGATGATAAAGACCTCATTAGGTCACAACATTCCTCTTCCAAATGTATTTGGCATAGGGCACTGTCAAGGCCCAGCCTTCATAGTAGAAGCTATGAATTCCCCCTCACGCACCCACTGCTATGTCAGCTGCTCCAAGAAGGGAGCCTACTGGGGATGCGGGACTCCGGTCTCAGAGGGTAAGTCTCTGCATGAGCTATGCTAAAGCCCAGGTGGTTGGAGAAGGGGATAGTGATTTCCAACAGATGGAATCTCTGATGAGGCATGTGGTGCAAGAATCCCTTAAAGAGTGGAATGTGAGCCACATTAAGATTTCAACAGCCATTGCGGCATGTTCTCCTGCTAGGATGGCCAGGAAGAACGGGAACTGTCCCATCAAGCCATCCATCTATAAAGACCTCCAACAGTGGGGCAGAGGGAGATAAGTCTCTTTACCCTGATAACGCCCTTTGTTAAGGCAATGAGGGGTGCATTTACACTAATAGAACCTGTGGAGTCCCCTGCAAAGTAAGAGGAAGTCCTGTAAGCACCTTGGGCTCCGTTTTCCTCCAGTGCAACTTGTCATGCATTCCAATCTATGCGACTTAAAGTTGCAGCAACTCTGAAAAGGTTCCTGCACTACTTCGGTGCGACTTTTGTTGCAGCTCTGATCCAGACACTGTAAAGTTGGATCGGGGGCTGCACTTAGTCGCACTCCCGAGTCGGTGCAACTTTGGGGTCGCAATAGTGGAGACGTAACCTCAGAGTGTTCTATTCTCCCCATTCCTAACGGAACTAGGGGACATGATTTCGGATGAGCAAGGTCGCAGGATATACCTCCCTTCTGAGCAAACGTGTCGCTTTTCCTTAGAAGATGCAGTGAATGGCCCGAAGGTTGGTCTGGGCTCTTGTGGCGATGTTAAAGGAAAAAAAGAAAAAAAAAGGGGATGGAAATGTGGACCCAGTACACAGGAGCGTTTTCAGAAACGCTATACCTCAGAATCCGGAGATGGTGTCGGTTTCCATGGTAGCATCATCTGCATGGTGGCACGGGTTATGCTCTCATTAGTTACGGCAAGTGAGTGCTATGGCTAGGGCCTGGGCCTGCTGATCCTGCCACTATCAGACGTAATATAGCATTCCCTTTGAGGGAGCTTCATCTTTGCAAGCTGACTAGCACCGCATCCCGGGCCTCAGTTGGCAAGCTAGTGTCTTGCCTCAGGACCGGCGCCTGAAAGTCTGGAAAACAACAGTCTAGAGAACAAAGTTTGGCGCGTGTGAGGGTTGCACATTTTTACAGCCCAGGTCTGGATTTTAGGAAGAGCTGGTGTGGAGACCAGATTTCCCCTCAGAAGCATGCTAGAAGCTTGAACTCAGGTATCAAGAAGCGACTGAGTTTGGGCCTCAGACTATTGGGACATCAAAATGGTCTCTTAGGGTCATGCATGGTCCATCAGAGGTCTGCTTCATCTCGGATTCATTTCAATGGATTTTACCTCACACTGATTTAAAGATAACATGTACTCAGGCTTTACATAAGTCACTGATGTCACAAAGTGTTGCCGTGCCAGTTTCCGAATGCAAGAGATTTCAGGGCAAGTACTCGCCCCTCTTTATGGTATGAAGGAGAACAGCTTGCGGTGGCCTGGTTTGGACCTTGCACACCTGAGACAATTGTCAGCAAGCTTGTTTCCAATAGACATAAAATGCTTACTTTCATGTGCCCATTGTAGAAGACTTCTGCAAGTTCCTTCAGTTCACTATAGGTCAGGACCATTTCCAGCTCCAGCCATTCGGGCTTTCATCATCACCCTGTGTATTTTCAGGGTCTGATTGGTTCTTATGGTCTTTATCAAGACAAGGAGCATAAGCCTGCTTAGTTACGTGGATGTACTCCTAGTGTCCCAAAATAAAGGGCAGCTGCTGCTGCCCAGAGCTCAGGGCTTTTCGAATCTCCTCAAATTCGGATGGCAGCTAATTCTGGTAGGAGTCACCTGGAGCCCACTCAGTCTCCTGTATGCCTCAGAGCTCAGTGCAATATAGTCAAGAGGTCTATTGCCTTGACTCTGGTTCCCGAGGTGCTGGAACAGAATACTCCCGGCCTTGTCTTCTTCCCTGTGCGCCTTTCAGTGTCTAAAATGATTGACACTATGGTGTCTACGATTTCGAAGGGGTTAAGTGGAGGCTGGAGAAGACGGCCCTTCTAGAAGGGGTTTCTCCAGCAGTGGGAGCCAGGAAGCAAAATTCAGGTCATCTACATTACCTCAGTCATGAGAGCGAGTCCCCTGGTGGCTGCAGTGGAGGAGCTGGCTCATTTGCCAATTCCATCGCCCCATATCCTGATTCATAATCACGTCCGATGCTAGCAATACTGACTGGGGGGGGGGCTTGCTGCCTGTCGGGGATAACTCTAGACAGATGGGGCTGTCAATTTCACAGGATTGTGTTATACATTCTGATACTACGGGCAACCTTCTGTACCCTACAGGCCTTTCACTATATGAGGAAGGGAGCGCCGATGCTCTTAGGTTAGTCAACACTACGGCGGTCTCCTATGTTAAGACAGAAGGACTCACAGCTTTTTCTCTATTACGGGAAGCGGGAGCCAATTTTGTCTTGAGCTCAGAAGATTCAAGCCTACACCTCAGCGGCTTATGGGCCCAGAGTATTCTAGAAGACTTTCTTCCAGAGTCCATTTGGACAACAATGAGTAGCCTCTACATGTGGAGGTTTTCAGGCACAAATGCCCTGATCATTGATAATGCAGTAGGACTGGTGCATTTCTTCCAGTCCTAATCAACCTCGGGTTTCTATGAAGACTCCGAGCAGAGGTTGTGCAGGTAATGGCAGGGATGCCTTATTGGCCAATTAGGCCAGGGTTCCCCTTGCTA
Source organism: Glandirana rugosa (assembly GCA_018402905.1). NCBI lineage: Eukaryota > Metazoa > Chordata > Amphibia > Anura > Ranidae > Glandirana > Glandirana rugosa. Next base: position 3,325,948 of record BLSH010373257.1, on the reverse strand, counting down.
GCACAGTTTAGCTTCCGGAACCCAGCGCACCTTCTCCTCAGGCCAGACCTTCTGTCACTGGGTGCAATCCTACTTCCATGTCCAGCACGGTTGCGTCTGATGGCCTGGTTCTTGAGATTGGAAGTCTTCGGCTTCTCCTTCAGAGTAATTTCCGCTCTCTTGAATACAAGCAGAATGAACGCAAACAGAGTTTACGGAAGAATTTGGTCAGCGTTTACGCTAATACATGTCTGCTGCCGACAGATCATGTAGTGATCTAGAAGTTCTAAATATTCTAGGCTTCCTCCAGTTGGATTTAGTCTATTGGTCAGTTCCCTCGGAATTCAGGTGTCCGCTTTATTGGCCTTCACAGGTGTATCCAGGTCTAGGCATCTTTCCTGTCCAACAATCCTTCAAGGGAGCAGCTAGGCGCAGTCCTCGAAGTAGCGGAGGTGTTCCAGATGGAGTCTCCCTTTTGTTGTCAACTCCTTCTCGAGAATTGGAGCAGAGTGTTCTAGGGCTGTTTCCGTTTAAGGCTTCTCTCTCAATTTTGTCTTTTTCCTGGCTATCACGTTGGCATAAAAAGCCTCAGAGATTGATTCATTGGTAACAGAACTTTTCTTATCATTCTTCTAGTTGAATGGTGCTGTTTTCTATGCTTGATTCAATTCTTAAGCGGTTGTCTACCCATTGATTCGATAGTGTCAAAAAGAGTTAATATTTCCGGCATGCCGGAAATGCTAGCTGTCTCCTTGTTTGTGCTCTCAACCAGACTGGCAGACCATCCAGTGGGTGGTGTTGTGATGAATCGCATGTGTAGCATCATGGCGGTTGCAGATCAGGCAGCGGCTAAGATGTCAGCTTCCTTAGCTGAAAACAATAGGAGAGTATGCAACCACTTTAAGGGCATGAGAGTCTTTCATATCTACAAAGCTACAACTTCCTTCATTTTTCAGAGCGCCTGTTAATTCTATTGCCAGAAAGGACAGAGGAACGTGCCTCATCTAGGATGATTGTGGCACGGATTGCCTAGGCCACCCAACAGGCTCAGAGAGCCAGGGGGCTTGGCTGCTTTGGAGGTACTCTCCGCTCGTTTGACCAGGCATGGGTTTACATCTTGGGCAGATTCACGGCATGTGATTCCCAAAGTAGTCTGTAGGGAATCCTTGTGGTCCTCATTCAATACGTTTATGGCTCATTGTTGTGTAGAGTCTGCTTCTTTATCCTCTGGTTATTTTGGCTTGCAGGTCTTGTCGGTGACGATACAAATTAAAGCCTTTGGGACAACATTGCCCGCCCACTGGGTGTATAGCTAGTTAATTCCCAGACGTATGCTGCCATGGAGTCTGTCAGGAAAACTGAAAATTTAATAGCAGGTCCCCCCCCCCCCATGTCTTGAGGAGGCTAGTTACGGAACACGGCTTCCGGCTCGGAGCTAAGATTTATGGGAGTGGGGTCCTATAGGGGAGGAGTGGAGGCGGGGTTAACCCAGATGTATGCTGCCATGGAGTCCATCAGGAAAGGAAAATTACGGTAAGTATTTGATATTAAATTTTCAGTTTTTTTTATATTTTATTTTTGGATTTGAATTTTAGCAAAAAGTAAGAAATTTGTTTTTTTTTTTTTGCAAAATGGTCGCTCTTCTTTTCAGAATCAGAAATGACGCAGAGGCGATCAAATACCACCAAAAGAAAGCTCTATTTGTGGGGAAAAAAGGACGCAAATTTTGTTTGGGTACAACATCGCACGACCACGCAATTGTCAGTTAAAGCGACGCAGTGCAGAATCGCAAAAAGTGCTCTGGTCCTAAAGTGTGAAATTCTTCCAGAGTTGAAGTGGTTAATATTCACTTTATCTATGGGTTTGCGGACTCCTGGGTTGAAAGAATTTAACAACAGAAGTATAGTGGAAATCTAGGGTATAACAGAACAGAAATCGGAGCACAGTACAGACATCACAGATCAAGTTTAGCCCCCATTCACACCGATGCAAGTCGCGCCCACTTATCGGCAATGGAACCGGCCAAATAGCTGCGACTCAAGTTGCATCGACTTTGAAAAAGGTTCCTGCAATACGTTTTGCTGATTTCTTTGTGACTTGCATAGACTTCTGTTGTATGAAATCGCAACTGACGTAAAGTTAAAGTAGCTCAATTTCATAGCCGCACCAGTGTGAACGGGGGCTAAGGGTCAAGGGAGAAAAACAAGAATATACAACTTTACCAGCTTATCGAAATTGGCTCTCAATAGGGTGTAGGGACCAGAATCATCTAGTCTTCACCAGAACCACTGAAGATACAAATGGTCTTTTTCAGCAGCATTGCCCAACATCACTTATAGGATTTCCAAGCTGGATGATCAAAGACAGACAGATTATACCAGTACACAGCAGACTTGCAGGAACAGATGGAGTCATAACCAGGAGCAATAGGATAGACATACAGATAGACAGGAGCAGTGGTCAGAACCCATAACAACAGATAGACAGGCTATGCAAGAAAGAGCTGTCAGTTCTGATACCCTTTGTGCCGAATCAAAGACAACCAGAAACACCACCTTCCGTATAAAAAAAAAAAAACGTAATTAGAACAGAAAGAACCAAAAGATCCCACAAAGTCAAAAGTGATGTGACTTGAGGAACAATATGCATAAAACCCTGCACAAAGGCATGTACCAACAAATTAAGCAAAGTAATCTGCCTCTGAAAGAGGACAGCTAAGGCCAAAATCTCACCCTTGATTGCCATATAGAATTTCCAGGTCATGTGGTAGGTCTTCCTAAAAGTAGCCTTCCTTGCTCTCAAAAGCGTGAAGATACAGAGAGGGAAAAAAGTATTTGATCCCCTGCTGATTTGGGAGGTTTGCCCACTGTCAAAGAAATGATCAGTCTTTAATTTTAATGGTAGGTTTATTTTTAAAAGTGAGAGACAGAATAACAACAAAAAAATCCAGAAAAACGCATTTCAAAAAAGTTATAAATTGATTTGTATTTTAGTGAGTGAAATAAGTATATGACCCCTTCGCAAAACGTGACTTAGTACTGGGCAATCACATAGGTTAGACATTTCTTGTAGTTGGCCACTAGGTTTGCACACATCTCAGGAGGGGTTTTGTCCCACTCCTCTTTGCAGATCCTCTCCAAGTCATTAATGTTTTGAGGCTGACGTTTGGTAACTCAAACCTTCAGCTTCACAAATTTTCTATGGGATTAAGGTCTGGACACTGGCAAGGCCACTCCAGGACCTAAATGTGCTTCTAGAGTCACTCATTTGTTGCCTTGGCCGTATGTTTTGGGTCATTGTCATGCTGGAATACCCACCCACGACCCATTTTCAATGCCCTGGCTGAGTGAAGGAGTTTCTCAGCCAAGATTTGACAGTACATGGCCCCATCCATTGTCCCTTTGATGCGGTGAAGTTGTCCTGTCCCCTTAGCAGAAAAACACCCCCCAAAGCATAATGCTTCCATCTCCATGTTTGATGGTGGGGATGGTGTTCTTGGGGTCATAGGCTGCATTCCTCCTCCTCCAAACACGGCGAGTTGAGTTAATGCCAAAGAGCTTGATTTTGGTCTCATCTGACCACAACACTTTCACCCAGTTCTCCTCTGAATCATTCAGATGTTCATTAGCAAACTATAGACAGTCCTGTACATGTGCTTTCTTGAGCATTAGTGTGTGTACAACTTGTATAACAGTGTACATTTGCTGACCCCTCAAAATAACTCAACACACAGCCATTAATGTCTAAACTGCTGGAAACTAAAGTGAGCACACCTCTAAGTAAAAATGTAAGTGAAAATGTCCAAATTGGGCCCAAAGTGTCAATATTTTATGTGGCCATACATTATTTTCCAGGATTGCCTTAACCCTCTTGGGCATAGAGTTCACCAGAGCTTCACAGGTTGCCACTGGAGTCCTCTTCCACTCCTCCATGACGACATCACAGAGCCGGTGAATGTTAGAGACCTTGCGCTCCTCCACCTTCCGTTTGAGGATGCCCCACAGATGCTCAATAGGGTTTAGGTCTGGAGACATGCTTGGCCAGTCCATTACATTTACCCTCATCTTCTTTAGCAAGGCAGTGGTTGTCTTGGAGGTGTGTTTGGGGTTGTTATATTGGAATACTGCCCTGCAGCCCAGTCTCCGAAGGCAAGGAATCATGCTCTGCTTCAGTATGTCACAGTACATGTTGGCATTCATGGTTCCCTCAATGGACTGTTTCTCCCCAGTGCCGGCAGCACTCATGCAACCCCAAACCATGACACTCTCACCACCATACTTGACTGTAGGCAAGACACACTTGTCTTTGTACTCTTCACCTGGTTGCCGCCACACACACTTGACACTATCTGAACCAAATACGTTTTTCTTGGCCTCATCAGACCACAGGACATGGTTCCAGTAATCCATGCCCTTAGTCTGCTTGTCTTCAGCAAAATGTTTGCGGGCTTTCTTGTGCATCATCTTTAGAAGAGGCTTCCTTCTGAGACAACAACGATGCAGATCAATTTGGTGCAGTGTGTGGCGTATGGTCTGAGCACTGACAGGCTGACCCCCCCACCCCTTCAACCTCTGCAGCAATGCTGGCAGCACTCATATGTCTATTTCCCAAAGACAACCTCTGGATATGACGCTGAGCACGTGCACTCAACTTCTTTGGTTGACCATGGCGAGTCCTGTTCTGAGGGGAACCTGTCCTGTTAAACCGCTGTATGGTCTTGGCCACCGTGCTGCAGCACAGTTTGAGGGTCTTTGTAATCTTCTTATAGCCTAGGCCATCTTTATGTAGAGTAACAATTCTTTTTTTCAGATCCTCAGAGAGTTCTTTGCCATGAGGTGCCAAGTTGAACTTCCAGTGACCAGTATGAGAGAGTGAGAGCAATAACACAAAATTTAACACACCTGCACCCCATTCACACCTGAGACCTTGTATCACTAACGAGTCACATGACACTGGGGAGGGAAAATGGCTAATTGGGCCCAATTTGGACATTTTCACTTTTGTTGCCAGCGGTTTAGACATTAATGACTGTCTGTTGAGTTATTTTGAGGGGACAGCAAATTTACACTGTTATACAAGTTGTACACATACTACCGTATATACTCGGGTATAAGTCGAGTTTTTCAGCACATTTTGTTTGTGCTAAAAAGGACCCCCCTCGACTAATACCCAAGTCAGTGTCTGTGGGTGATCAGTAGTTTCACATTAAACAGAGCCGTGCTGCTTCTAAGAGCCGTTCTGTGCTTGTAAGTGTGATTAAACACATTGGAATGCAGAGAATGCTGAGAGAGGTGTCAGATTTTCAGCTTGATGTGGGGAGGTGGGCGGGACAAGCTGATGTTAGCTGTTCAGTCCCGCCCACCTCCTGATCTCCGTGAAGAGCTGCAGCTCTCTCTCAGCATTCTCTACATTCCAATGTGTTTAGTCACACTTACAAGCACAGAACGGCTCTTAGAAGCAGCACAGCTCTGTTTAATGTGAAACTAAACTACCTTACTCATCCCTTATGTGTTCTGGCTACAGTCTCTGTGTCCTGGCTAATATCCCTGTGTCCTGGCATTAATATCCCTGTGTCCTGGCATTAATATGCATTAATATCTCTGTGTTCTGGCATTAATATCCCTGTGTTCTGGCATTAATATCCCTGTGTTCTGGCTAAAATCCCTGTGTTCTGGCTAAAATCCCTGTGTTCTGGCTCCCTGTCCCTGTGTTCTGGCTGCTGCATTTCACACCCTAGGCTTATACACGGGTCAATACGTTTTCCCATATTTTTTGGGCAAAAGTAGGGGGGTCGGCTTATACACGGGTCGACTTATACACGAGTATATACGGTACTTTACATTGAAGCAAAGTGTCATTTCTTCAGTGTTGTCACATGAACAGATATAATAAAATATTTACAAAAATGTGAGAGGTGTACAGGCAGTCCCCAGGTTACAGACAAGATAGGGACTGTAGGTTTGTTCTTAAGTTGAATTTGTATGCAAGTTGGAACAGGTAAATTCTTTAAGTGTAGGTTCAGCCAAAAAAAATATACCTTATTTGCCGGGGTATAAGACGACTTTTTCCCCCTGAAAAACATGCCTCCAAGTGGGGGGGTCGTCTTATACGCCGGGTGCGCTCCGCTCTATACCACCGCTGCGGAGGTATAGAGCCGCATTAGCCGCTGCTCCTTCTTTAGTGATGGCTCCCGCGCCGGCGGAGTGATATGCAGCTGCACTCCGCCCTCTCACTGTGTTCGGGGAGGGCCAGGGAGCGGGTCCGGGGGACTCAATCGCCGCTGGCTACCCGCTATGACCCCCCCGAGTGAAAGAACGGAGGTCCGTGTAAGTAAACACGGACCTCCGTTCTGTGAGAGGGGGAAGGGCTGTGATCACAGCCTTCCTCTACATGGAAGCTGTGATCACTTCCCTTCCCCAGCCAGGGCAGCCCACACACAGTTAGAACATGCCCAGGGAACACAGTTAACCCTTAGAGCGCCCCCTGCAGGTTAACCCCTTCACTGCCAATGGCGTTTACACAGTAATCAATGCATTTTTATAGCACTGATCGCTGTATAAATGCCAATGGTCCCAAAAAAGTGTCAAAATGGTCCGACATGTCCGCCCCAATATCACAGTACCGCTAAAAATCGCAGATCGACGCCATTGCTAGTAAAGAATAAAAAAAAACCCCAAAAATGAATTCTCATCATCTGTAAACGCGGCCACTTTTGCGCAAACCAATCAATAAACGGCGATTGCAATTTTTTTTTCAACATGTTGAAATCAAATCTGATGTTCTTTTACGTTTTATTTGGTGTGTGGAAGGTGTGCGGAAGAGGGGGTAGTCTTATACGGCGAGTATATAACAAACTCTATATTTTGAGTGGAAATGTTGGGGGGTCGTCTTATACGCCCTGTCGTCTTATACGCCGGCAAATACAGTATTTTTAAGCTTTTTGGATAGCACAGGGAAGGGTTAACACCCTTGTAATGTCTGTTTTGCTATCTAGGTTTCTGTTCAGAAGATTACACCTCACAACCTGTCCCAGTGATAATTAGACTTTGAAAATTTTGGGTTGTTGTGGAAACAAGGATTGGTGATAAAGCATCAGTGGAGACACCTTTTTCCCATAATAACTCTTACAGGAGTGTATTTCCCTTGCTATGGGTAGATTTCCTGTCACTTCCTGTTGTCTCCCTCTGTTTGTAAGTAGGAGTGGTTTGTAAGTCAGATGTTTGTAACTAGGGGACCGCCTGTACTCACTTTTGCGAGATACTGTAAATCAGGGAGAACTGATCCCATGATTCCTGGAACCAAAACAGTTTTGCCTTGAACCTGGTTGCCAGAGATCCACATCTGACATGCCCCACCACCAACAGAGTGCTCTGAACACCTCTGGAGAGCCCACTCCCCTGGCAACAACTGCTGATGGCTGAGGAAGTCCACCTAGTAATTTTCTAATCCTGGAATGTGAACCGCAAACAGAGCGGGGACATAAAGCTCTGCCCAAGATAGGATGATATTTGTTTCCTCCAGCGCTGCTCCAGGTGCCTCCTTGATGATTCATGTCACCATGGCCAAGGCATTGTCTGACTGAACCCTTCCTGGAAGACCCTTCAGCTGTACTGACCAATGTCGGAGAACTAGGCGGATTTCCCCCAGTTCCAAACTATTGATGAGTAATGACCTCTCCTATAGAGATCAAGTTCTCTGCACCAAAAAATGACATATACACACTACCTGTTAAGCTGGCATCCGTCATCAGGAAGGGAGGAGGAGAAAGGACTTTCCTGTCTCCAACTGTGTCATTAGAATATCAGAGGTCTAGAATGGAACTGAGCAAAAGGAACTGTCCCAAAACTCTCATGCAGAGACAAATTGAGGGACAACTCAATTTTTTTTACCCTGATTTTTCAATAAAAGGTACTTCACTGGAGGAAGAATCACCTTTACCTAGGCAATGTTCAGGTACAGGCCCAGATATTCCAATTGCTGGGTTAGAATCAATGAGAATTTCTGGAGATTGAGGACCCAGCCAAACCTCTTCTGAGTGTGTATTGTGATAGATACATTGTGCTCCACATGATAAACGGATTGCTGTGAGAAGCAGATCATCCAGGTACCCCAGAATAGGCATTCCCTGGATCCTTAGAAGACCCAGAATTAGGGCCTAGACTTTTGTGAGCACTTTGGGAGCTGTGGATAGCCCAAACAGCAGGGTAACAAATTGAAAAATATAGTTCATCACCCCAAACTCAAGGAACATCTGGTAAAGAGGAAAGACATCAGGACATGCACAGTAGGTGAGCATCCTTTATGCCCACAGATGCCAGGAAATTCCCAGGCTGGAACGACATCACCACCGTATGAACTGATTCTATTTGAAATCTTTATATCTGAAGAAACTTGAGATACTTGAGATTCAAAAGGGGACAAACAATGCAGTTTGGCTTCATAACTGTAAAAAGGTTCAAGTAGAAACCGCAAAACCTTCCATCCTCTAGAACTGGAATCACTCCTTGAGACAAAAGATAAACCAGTAACAAGAAAAAAGCTCTGCTCTCTCCAAAGAAGTAAAAGACCTATATTTTTACCATTTTATACAGAAACACATAACACAGGCATATTACATATAGCTATCAACAGCTTTAAAATGGATTTACAAAATACCATATTTATATGCCAAATAATTCCTGCCAACATTTTTTGGTAACTTAAAAATCTTGACAGAAAACTGTATTGTGGTCATACATTTAATTAGTTACACTTCTTCAATAATATTACATGTTATATTGTAGTACAGCATACGTAGTTTCAGAGACCTATTTACAAACAAATGAGTGGGGCTCAGCTACACAAAAAATACATTTGAAAGTGGTAGCATTTATAATTTAATAGTCTTTGTGATGTGTCTGCATATTAGGTGAAAGTTAGCTGAGGCAGTGCTTGGGGCCAAATGCTAATTCAAAGTACAGCACCTATTCAGACATTGCCGCAAGTAATAATAAAAAAGGCCGAGAGCAACATATGGCCAGTTAGTGGCTGCTGCCATAAGTGCACTAACTGAAAAAAGAAACATTGAAAGCTTAAAAGGATTGGTACATTTTTATGTAACAAATCGAAAAATACTAACTTATATTTGTAACTTTATTGCCAAAAAACCCCACAATATGTAGGAAAGAGAAATAAACCTTTTACCTAATTAAAGTAGATGTTCAGTCTAAAACTAACTAACCCTAAATCTACTGGCAGCCACATTCTAAGACTAAGCTAACTCTGTAAAGCAAAAATCTCTATACATACTTTTTCTGCAGACTAGGGTTGTTCCGATACCACTTTTTTAAGACCGAGTACAAGTACCGATACTTTTTTTCAAGTACTTGCCGATACCGATTACCAATGCTTTTTTTAATGTCATGTGACAGTGGCACAAATATGCAGCACTGATGACGCGTGGACTGTGTCAGTAGTTTTTTATTTAATTTTTTTTTTTTTTACAATTTTATTTTTTTATTATTTTTTACAATTTATATATTTTACAATGCTTTCTTTTTTGGGGGGAGGGGGGAGTGGACGATGTCAGTGTGTTTTTTTATGTTATTTTTTATTATTTTTACAATTTAACCTTTTTATTACAATTCTTTTTTTTTTTTTTTATCAGCCCTGTGGGGGGGGGGGGGCTTTGGTGAGATATAAGGGGGTCTTAACAGACCCCTGACATCTCTACATCTCTCTTTTGAGACAGGGAGAAGGGGGCTGAGGATAGAGATTCCCCAGTCCCTTTCTCAGAAGCCTCAGCTGCATTGAAGATGAATGGAAAGGAGACAGCGGCTCCTCCCCATTCATAAACTGAAGCATCGTAAGCACAGTTTACGATGCTCAGTGACATTTATGAATGGACAGTCAGTGATCACTGACTGTCCATTCAGAAAAGGAAAGAGCTGATAAATGACAGATTTACCGGCTCTTTCCTCCGCTCTCCATCCTGACAGATCGAGGACAAGGGGGACTGGAGGAGCAAGAAGACGGACCGATCAGAAGGGGACCCGTCGGACACAGAGGGGGATCGTCGGACACAGAGGGGGATCGGCGCAATGAGTGGGATCAGAGGACAAAGGGAGACTGGAGGAGGATACAGGGACAGTCAAGGGGGTGATTGGTGCAGCGGGAGTCAACAATCACTGATCTCCCGACTCCCTGTATACATTTCATTGTAGCAGCTGAAAGCCGCGGAAGGAGAAGCGGCTGTCAGTTGCTTTAATGAAATGTATACAGGGAGGTCAGTGATTGTAAATCCCCCCAGCACTGCACTGATCATCCCCTGGTTGCCCCAGTATTGGTTCAAGCATCGGAGCATTTTGCCCAAGTACAAGTACTCGGGCAAATGCTCAGTATCGGCACCGATACCAATACTAGTATCGGTATCGCGACAACCCTACTGCAGACGATCTATCCGCTTCAGTCCCATGCTGAGCTGTCAGCAGCGGCTTCTCTGTGTAGGCATGTGCAGGAGAGACAACCGACAATGGAAGCCCCATAGTAAGAATATGGGTGACGTCACTTCTCTGGCATTTCCCAGCCGCTGACGGCTGTCTCTTCCACAGAGCATCCGCTGCTGGAGACCGGACCAGATCAGCTGCAGAAAAGTTATGTATAGAGATTTTTGCTTTACAAGGTTAGATAGATTAGTCTTCGTATATGTCTGCCAGTAGATTTATAGATAGTTTTAGGCTGAACTCCTACTTTAATATTCATTCATGTAATTATGAAGTTACTGTGGCTTCTTAGTGCTAATTCGTATTAACTGTTAACTTTAACATTTGATGTAATTAATGTTAATGAAGAACAGACTTCTAGAAATAATGGTCTAAGTTCAGTTCTTTACTATCAACACTGCTTTTTGAACTCAGAAGTGTATGATCTAAATCTGTCACCTTAATAATGTATTTGCAGTATTTGATGAGTGAGCCTAAAGCTGAACTCCAGGGAACATAAATATCCTCCTTGCAGTGAGGCTGCGGCCCAACTGCGAGGATTACATGTTTTTTTTTAGGTCTAGGGTACTGGAAAAAAGGTTAATTACCTATAAATTCCATATCTTGGGCTACAGTACATGACTCAGTCAAGGTATACACCAACCCTGAGATATAGACTGGCATCTTCAGGCAACTGAACACTGGCAAGCTTTACAAGGATACGCCCACTGGGCACCCTAACCCCCCTCCCCCCACCTCATCACCCTATTCCCACTCCATGAATCCTGAGTTTTGTAGCAAGCAATGCAGTGTAACCAAGGAATGGAAGGGAGGATGGTCTGTGTCCTGTACTGTACTCCAAGATAAGGAATTTACAGGTAAGTCCAAATTAATCTTATATTTTTGTGCAGTACAGGACATAGCAGAGTATTCACAGACCCAGAGACATCCCCAAGCAATGAATAAGAAGGATAGACAACAACAAGGCAAACAGCCCAACCACAAGGGTCAAAAAGAACTAACTTCAGAATGCTGCCGCAACTGTACCATCCCCATTTAGGTAGCTAGAGACCGCCACACATTAACTGCCACTCAGCTCTACCCAGGGCATAAGTTACCTGATCCGGGTCCCTGAATTTACCTGGGATTGCAGAAATATTGCCTAGGTCAGGACAAGGTTCAAATGGAACTCTGCCCTTCCTAAGAAGACCTCTACTACTGGGGCTGTAATAATGGGTGCAGCTCTCACATTCAAAGTGAGTATCTGGACCTCCCAGCTTTGGCGGAACAGAAGCAAATAGATGAAGAAGGAACAGGCAACAATATGGATCTTAGACCAGACAGGTAACCTATGCAAGCCACTGGACAATAAAAACCCAGAAACCTCAAACCCATCAGCATACAGGAGCTTAACCCAGTTAACAGGGTCGGCTGGGCAGCAAGTCGGGAATCAGCATAGTCCAGCTGGGCAGCGGCCCAGGAATCAGCATAGTCCAGCTGGGCAGAGGCCTGGGAATCAGCATAGTCCAACTGGGCAGCGGCCCAGGAATCAGCACAGTCCAGCTGGGCAGCGGCCCGGGAATCAGCATAGTCCAGCTGGGCAGTGAAGGGCCTGGTATGAACTTATTTGTTGTTAAGGACGCGGCGGCCAACTTCCTGGCCCACTCCTTAACAACCAGCTATACACAGTTTGTGAAAAGACAATTCTTGTTTTTACATTCACCTGTCAGCAGGGTTCATCGGTTGTTAAGGATGCGGCGCCCCCGGCTTCCAGGCCCGCTCCTTAACGAGCTATTCGCAGTTTCTTATAAAGAGGAGAGAAACAAAACGCACTTGCCTTTTTGATGTGGGTCCATTGAAGTCTTACACGCAAAACGCAATCTGCTGTGGGAAAAAAAAAGTCCCTGACACTTTCCAAAAACACACCGTCTGAAAAATGCATAGATGAGAATGTGTACCATAGGAAACCATGTTAAATGGACTGTAGTGTGTTTCTCGCAAAAAAGAGTAAATGCAGTTGATTGACAATAAATGGCTTCAGCCAAACACTAACCATGAGTGAAAGAAAAGTTTTTGTCATATTCTCTGAAAAATGGCCAAGAAATCATAAATTCTGCCAGGGTATGTAAACTTATGAGCACAACTGTATATACAATATGGGAAACAAGGGTAACAGGGGCAAAGCAAGAAAAAGGGGAAAACAGAACTGGGTACAGAAACAAGGCAAGCAGCAGAAGGGGAACAGGATGCAAGGATAGCTCAGGTGCAGGATGGATCTGGCAGCAAGCAAGGCAATCAAAACACTGACAAGAGTTGCAATAGTAGAGGTGGGACTTAAGTATCCTCCCAGCAGCTGGGGCCAGGTGAAACTGATTGCAGGAACCTGCTGGCTGCTGGAAAGACACCCGCTGGTGGTCAATGGAACTTCAGTTTTCAGCCCAGAGAACCACAGTGCCACCAGCAGGTGAACCAGGTCCTGACAACCTGTGTGAATACTCTGTAAGCAGAGTATAAGCCAAAGGCCAGGGGGACAACGACTATCACTGCAAAACGCAGAAATCATTAATGAGGTAGATAAATTGGAATATGCAGATAGGCACCTTGGATGTCTACAGATGCCATGTATTCCCCGTGTCTCAGAGAGCCATCTACCAACCTTGCAGATTCCATACAAAACTTTAGAATTTGAAGGTATTATAAGTTCAGAATAGGAAGAATACCTCCAATGGGCTTTGGTACTGTGATCAGATTTGAATAAAATCCTTTGAACCTGTCTTGCGGTCGTAAAGGCATAACTACTTCCTGGGACAAGAGATGGTTCAGGGCATTCTGCAAATCTGAGCATACTTGAACAGTCTTTAGTTGATTTAAAAGAAAGCAGGGCAAAGTTTTACAGGTCTGGGAAGTCTGTGACCCAGAGAGATGCAAACTGAAACAGATGTCACCCCACTATTAGAAGTGAGCGTGCCCCTTAATTGGGAAGAGGTCTTTAGGGAAGACTTGCTGGGCTTGTGGCCCAAGTCTTGCGCAAAAAAAAAGGGCTGAACTCAGAATGCAGAGTTTGGAATCTTTCACTGCGGAAGTAAAACCTTCCCTCCTCTGACAATTTTTATTAATTCGTCAAGTATCTCCCTAAACGGACGTCATTCTCGAAAAGGCCTTAGTGTGAGGCGTCTTTTACTGTTGTCTTCAGCTGTCCAGACTTCTAGCCACAAGATATTGCACATGTGAATGGAGGTTGGGGCCATACTAGAAACTTGTCTCATGACATGTTCTAAGTCATCCACATAAAAAAGCAGAACAGAAGGTAAATGTTGTAAGTGAACATGAAACAACATTGAGAGCCGGTTCACACTGAGGCGGCATGACTTGCAGGGCAAAGCAAGTCGCACCGTTCGAGGCTACCTCAGCGCGGCTTGTAAGGAGACTTCTTTACATAGAAGTCAATGCAAGTCACGCCGAGGAACCTTTTTCTAAGTCGGAGCAACCTGAGTCGCTCCTATTAGAACGGTTCCATTGCACTGCATGGGGACGACTTGTCAGGCGACTCAAGTCGCCTGACAAGTCGCCTCAGTGTGAACCGGCTCTAAGAGAAACCAAAAAGGTGACTCTATTGTAGAGTCGCATAAGGAGGACCAACAAAGGTATACAAAAGTGAAAACATTTTTTTGAAAAACTATAAAAAAAGTTACCCACAGTTTGAAAAAAAGTGGGAATAACCCCCAGTAACAACCACAAATTAACAACATGAAAATGACAATGTTGTCACAAAAAGGCACCAGCAACAGGGCCCCAGGCACTCACCCATGCATACACAGATATGGAGACCTAAAAATGCCCGATGCTCAAATGTTGGAGAATGGGGCTTGAAATCATGCATGCCCAAGTGTGGGCTTGTGCATAAAGGTGAAAGCACTGGGTATATAGCGCGATCACCTGAGCCTCCCAGAAAGCGCTAAGCTTCAGAAATGTCACTATATGACCAAACATGCGGTAGCTGGTTAATAAATAAACTGTACTGAGATTGAAACAAAAAGCCCATAAACAGGAAATCCCTGGATGCAAACGTGATTATGACCACAGGGCACAGTTCAAGGACTATATTTTGGGGTCACCTATGTGTGTGACCATACTCAAAAATTTCCAAATGTGCCATGTGGATGTTAGTAGCACACAAACAACACGATCCAGCTAGGACAATTGGTACCGAGATTGAACTTCTTAGATCTGGTACCGGCCAGTACAGAGGAACATAGAGATGTCAGAGACACTATGAAGTGTAATGTCTTAAACAGTTAAACAGAGTCACACTCTTGCTATCAGCAAACAGACTTGCCCGAGTGCGTATACCGCAATATTTAATTAGCCAGTTCTTTAAAGAGGGGTGACTGTCAATGTGTAGATCACACAGCCGGTGAAAACCGTGGAGACTTAGCAGCACATTACATCCAGTATATTGGAAGACGCTAAGTTCAATGCGTTTTAGCGAAGACAGCCATATAGCGTTGCCTGGAGGCTCTCACCACTCCATGGTACTTGCATGTTACATATAGTATATAGTTACATAGTCAGTGAAGCTGGAAAAAGACACAAGTCCATCAAGTCCAACCCATGTGTGTGTTTTTATGTCAGTATTACGTTGTATATCCCCCAATGTTGTGGTCCCTTAGGTGTGCATCTAATAGTTTTTTGAAATTATCTATACTACCAGCAGAAACCTCTGTTTTTGGAAGAGAATTCCACATTCTCACCGCTCTTACCGTAAAGAAACCCTTACGCATCTTAAGGTTAAACCCCCTTTCTTCCATTCTCAGTGAATGGCCGCGTGTCTTCGTGTTTTCCCTTGCGCTGAATAGTTTTGCCCCTATAGCGGGGTCACCAGTACAGTATTTGTACATTGAAATCATATCCCCTCTCAAGCGTCTTTTCTCCAGAGAGAATAAGTTCAGTGCTTGTAATCTTTCCTCATAACTAAGGTCCTCTAATCCCTTAATTAGCCTTGTTGCCCTTCTCTGAACCCTTTCCAATACCAGGACGTCCTTCCTGAGGACTGGTGCCCAGAATTGGACAGCATACTCCAGGTGTGGCCTCACCAGGGACTTGTATAGTGGGAGAATTATTGATTTATCCCTGAAGTTAATCCCTTTCTTGATGCATGCCAACACTTTGTTAGCTTTGCTTGCAGCAGCTTGGCATTGCATGCCACTGCTGAGCCTGTTCTCTAATAGGACCCCTAGGTCTTTTTCCATCCTCGATTCCCCCAGGGGCTCTCCCCCTAGTGAGTAGTTTGCGTTCAGGTTCTTGGTACCCAAATGCATTATCTTACATTTTTCTACGTTAAATCTCATTTGCCACTTCTCTGCCCACCCCATTAATTTATTCAGATCCTCTTGCAATGTTTCCACATCCTCATCCTGTGGAGAATTTATTGCCCTGCTTAGCTTGGTATCATATGCAAATATTGAGATTGAGCTGGTCACCCCGTTCTCCAAATCATTTATGAATAAATTGAATAGGATTGGTCCCAGGGCAGAACCCTGGGGAACCCCACTTTCTACACCAGACCATTCTGAGTACTCCCCATTTATCACCGCATGTTTTACTAACATATGTGGGTGTCCCACTCCCCTGGTCCACCGGTCTGAATATTTTAGTGTCTTGTGCTTAGGGTAATCCGGCAGTTGGTCACCATGAATGCATCAAGTCAGGCCTGATTAGTAGGCCACCTGGAATGGGTAAAATGTGCGAAATGCCTTAATGTAGACAGTGCCACCATTTTGGAGAGTATATTTACATCAGTCCCTTTTAGAAAGAGTCTTCCAGTGATGTAAAAACACCCTTTTCACTTGTTCTGTAAGCAGCGTGTAATGTTTAGTATCTGTTCTTTTCCTGTATGTATAGGCACTGCACAGACACTACTCTTGCTCTGTATGTTGGGTATGGATCTCAGTATCTGTTCCTATTGTGTAGATGCTTCAGAGTAGCATTTCTATTTTTCTGTATGCTGAGAGTAATTTTCAGTATTTGTTCTTATCCTGTATGTATAGACCCTGCACATAAGCACTTACCTTGTTTTCTATGCTGGTTATAATTCTCAATTTCTGTTCTTATTCTGTATATATGGATGCTACCCAGAGCACTTATTTTGCTCTGTATTGTGGGTATAAGTCTTTCTTATCCTGCATGTATGGATGTTACACAGTAGCAATCATCTTGTTCAGCATACTGGGTATAATTGTCACTTTCTGTTTTTATTCGTTATGTAAGGATGATAAAAACAGTAGCACTCATCTTGCTCTGTATGTTGAATGTAAAGCTCAGTATGTTTTTATTATATATGGATGGACACTGCATAGTAGCATGTGTGTTTTTCTGTAAGTTGGGTGTAATTTTATGTGGATCCATTTAAAAAGCAGATGTATGACTTACAGTGGTCATACAGCTGCTTTAAAAAAATGAGAGAAGTGTGTACAGGTGTACAGCAATCTTCACGCCGCAAACTGAGTTTTATAGATAGGCTGCAAAATTCAGGCCATGATATGAAGAATCTTAGTATTGCATAACGGAAAATGAAAAGCAATTTTTTTTATTCTTTATACAGGAGCCCCTTAGTTAGTGTTATTAACCATTTGCCGACCACCAGCTGCAGTTGTACTGCGGCAAGGTGACTCGGCTGCGCAAAACAACGTATCTATACGTCATTTCGTGCACTAGACTGTGTGGGCGCACGCCGATTAGCCAGCGGGGGGGGGGAGCCAATCAGTGGGTCTGGCGGGAGCGATGTTTGCTGGCCACCGGCGATCGTTCTCCACAGAGACAGAATGGGGATCTGCCTAAACAAGGCAGATCTCCGTTCTGACAGGGGAGGACACAGAGATCTTGTCTTCCTACTGAGTAGGAAAATGGATCTCTGTGTTGTCCCAGTCAGTCCATCCCCCATACACAGTTAGTAAACACTCACAGGGAACCCACTTTACCCCTTGATCACCCCTGGTGTTAACCTCTTCCCTGCCAGTGTCATTACTAAAAAATCAGTGCATATTTTCAGCAATGATCACTGTACTGGTGTCACTGGTTCACAAAAAAATGTCACTTAGTGTTAGATTTGTTTCGCAGTCCCACTAAAAATAGCTGATTGCCGTCATTACTAGTAAAAAAAAAAATAATAATAATAATACCATGAATTTATCCCCTATTTTGTAGACACTATTACTTTTGAGCAAAGTATATGCTTATTGGGGGTTTTTTTTACTAAAAATATGTAGCAGAATACATATTGGCCTAACTTGATGGAGACATTTTTTATTGGATATGTTTCTATAGCAGAAAGTAAAAAAATGTTTTTTTTTTTTTTTTTTCAAAATTGTCAGTCTATTTTTGTTTATAGCGCAAATAATAAAAACTGCAGAGGTGATCAAATACCACCAAAAGAAATCTCTATATGTGAGAAAAAAAGGACATCAATTCTATTTGTGTACAGTGTCACACGACTGCGCAATTGTCAGTTAAGGTAACACAGTGCCGTATCGAAAAAAATGGCCTGGTCAGGAAGGGGGTCAAATCTTACGATCCTTAACTGGTTAAAGTGGTACTAAAGAAAGTCTAGTTTTTATTTTCTTTAAAAAGAACAAACATGTTATACTTACCTGCTCTGTACAGTTGTTTTGCACAGAGCAGCCTGGATCCTCCTCTTTTTGGGTCCCTCGTCTGCGCTCCTGGCCCCTCCCTCTTGTTGAGTGCCCCCACAGCAAGCAGCTTACTATGGGGGCACCCGAGCCGAGGCTCTGTGTCCATTCAGACACTGAGCCATGGTTCGGCCCCACCGCTCTCTCTCCTCATTGGCTTACTGACTTTGATTGACATCAGCAGGGGCCAATGGTGCTGCTGCTGTGCTTCAGCCAATAAGGATTGAGAGTTCTTAATTCCTTTTTTACTGTGAGCATTTACAAGTCCCCTTTTTAGGTCACTCAGCTTAAACAATTTAGTCATACCCAATTTTGTCTCAGCATGTGAAACTTTTTTTTAGTAACTTTTCAACTGTTTTCCCAGGTTGAAATTTCTGCATATGTCACGCTCTACACAACACAGATTCCTCACTGGAACTGCACATATTTAAACTATAACACGTATTGCTGGTGCATACATATTATGAAGATTCATCATCTTCACTGTCATTAGACATTTGTATTGACATTTCTGCTACCATTGCAACAGTCTGTAATATTAATATGCAACTGCAGCTTTATTGCCATCTCATGTGATTGTCTTGTATAAACAGAATCCATCATTTGTGAGAATTGTTCTTTAAAGCCCAACTCCAGTGAGAATAAAAATCCCTCTGTGCAGTGGGGCTGCCCCCACAATGCAAGTTTTAAATGCTCATTCATGTCTAGGGGACAGGAAAAGCAGTTTTACCTACCTTATCCTCCACTTCCCCAGCAACAGGCACCCCCCTTTACCTTCAGTGGCATCCTTACGGATTTGGCACCTGCATTGATCCAGATGATGTCAGGGGCATCTGACCACCATAACATAGGAGAGAAGAGGTTGTGGGGACTGGAGTTACAGCATGGAGGAACCTGTGGGAGTGGAATTGGGCAAGTAAAAGAGGTTTTCTTGCTCCCTTAGACCTAAATCAGCATTTAATCCTTGTGGTATGTGGACATCCCCACTGCAAGGGAGGGTTTTTACTTTCCGCTTTAACTGAATATCATAGCTGCAAATATCAGAAAATGGCAACATTTAATGATGCATTTAAGATTTAAAATTTAACAATCATGTCTACTTTCAGTACTAATTTAAACTGCGGTCTGATCACAAAAGTCACCTACAAAGTGAATTTGTTTTGCTAATACACATAGGGTTTACATAGGGAGTTTCCAGCCTAAAAGCAGTATCTTTACACTAACAGCAGTTACCGACCACCACTAGAGGGAGCTGAAGGGAAGACATGGGATGCACTTTATATAGAGCTAAATGAGAAATATGTCTTGTCTTCCCTCTAACTCCCCACTAGTAGTGGCCAGGAGCAGCTGCTGCAGGACAAGAATGACATAATAGCACTGCTTTCAGGTTTGGAGGTCTATGTGTCTAACAGATACCACACTTGTGTGATCAAGATGCAGAGACATGTAAAATATAAGTACTGAAAGTGTACACATTCAACAGTGCATACAGTCTATGAATCCGAGTGTGCTTATTCTTAAAACAGAACTCCAGGATTTTCAAAAAATCCCCCATTAGCACACCCCCTACACTAAACACTAAACAGTTATTACATTTGTGAAATTCCTTACCTTTGAAGAGATATGTCCAATTTAATTTCCAGGAAGTGGTCTCTCTCATTCAAATTATGCATTATGTATTCTTCAAGGCTGGATTTGTTAGAAGAGTGATTGCATCATATCTTCTTCTTTCTGTTTACACTACATTTCCCATCAGCCTTTGCAGATTTCAATGCATGTAGGAGGTACACTAGCCTGTACATGTAAATGTGAACAAGCCCACTTCAACATGACTCACACACCCCTCATTCTGCAGCCAAGCCCACTAACCAGTAACACACAGCATGTGTCTTCTCTCCCCTTCAGCCACAAGGAGATAAACATATTGCCCTTACTTGCTTTATGTAATCATTACTGATCTGTACACACATTCCCTAATATTATATTATACACGCTGTGCTCTGCTGTAATTCACTATTAGAAATATTCCTCCTCCTCCTGCAGATTTGAGATAGTTATAACAATCAGTGCTAGTATGGTGTATGCGAGAACATCCCCAGCCGCACCACAGACAGAAAGAGGCGGGATGTTTTACATCAGCATGTGACACAAGTAAATGTCAGCATGAGACAAACACAAAAAAGTGCAGCGCTAACTTACTGATCAATAACACAATAATGGTGGAACTCTCTAATGTATGGAAATCTCAATAAACTTCAATATCACCACAATACCGGCCTCTCTGATATGTAACATCACATATAATACACATCACGCTGAAAATAAGACATAAAAATGAAACTTTGCAGGAATGGTGGAAACCCCTCCTATAGATATATTGAAGTGTACGGTGTCAGTAAACAGTGCAGCCTCATTGGTGCCGCTTATCAGTGCCCATCAGTGCGGTCACACAGTGTCACTTATCAGTGCCCATCAGTGCAGTCACATAGTGCCCACCAGTGCCGCTTATCAGTGCCCATCAGTGCGATGACACCGTGCCCACCAGTGCCACTTATCAGTGCCCATCTGCGCGGTGACACCCTGCTCACCAGTCCAGCTTATCAGTGCCCATCAGTGCAGTGACACCGTACCCACCAATGCCGTTTATCATTGCCCATCAGTTAGGCGACACCATGCCCACCAGTGCCGCTTATCAGTGCCCATCAGTGCGGTGACACCGTGCTCACCAGTGTGGTGACACCGTGCTCACCAGTGCTGCTTATCAGTGGCCATCAGTGCAGTGACACTGCCCACCAGTGGCCATCAGTGCAGTGACACCGTGCTCACCAGTGTGGTGACATCGTGCCCACCAGTGCTGCTTATCAGTGCGGTGACACCGTGCTCACTAGTGCGGTGACACCGTGCCCACCAGTGATGCTTATCAGTGCCCATCAGTGCGGTGACACTGTGCCCACCAGTGCTGCTTATCAGTGCCCATCAGTGTGGTGACACCGTGCCCACCAGTGCTGCTTATCAGTGCCCATCAGTGGGATGACCCTGTGCCCACCAGTGCGGTAACACAGTGCCCACCAGTGCCACTTATCAGTGCCCATCAGTGTGGTAACACCATGCCCACCAGTGCCTCTTATCAGTATCCATCAGTGTGGTGACACCGTGCTCACCAGTGCTGCTTATCAATGCCCATCAGTGTGGTCTCACCAGTGCCCAGCAGTGCTGCTTATCAGTGCAGTCTCACCAGTGCCGTTTATCAGTGCGGTCTCACCAGTGCCGCTTATTAGTGCCTATCAGTGCAGTCTCACCAGTGCCCACCAGTGCCGCTTATCAGTGCCCATCACTGCGGCCTCACCAGTGCCCACCAATGCAGCTTATCAGTGCCCATCAGTGCGGTCTCATCAGTGCCGCTTATCAGTGCCCATCAGTGCGGTCTCACCAGTGCTGCTTATCAGTGCCCATCAGTGCGGTCTCACCAGTGCCGCTTATCAGTGCCCATCAGTGCGGTCTCACCAGTGCCACTTATCAGTGCCGTTTATCAGTGTCCATCAGTGCGGTCTCTCCAGTGCCCATCAGTGCGCTCACTAGTATCCACCAGTGCCGCTTATCAGTGCAGACCAGGTATCAATCAGATCCCCGCATGACAAAGCGGATATGATGTCGGGCGGAGACAGCTCTGATATGTGCGGAATGTGCTGTGTGCTATGTGTGGAATGTGACACTGCTCTGTAAGTTCTCTGCCTGCATTGGAACAGTGCGCTCTGCGCTGTATAACACAATGCAGGCAGGGAACAGCGAGCAGTGTCACATTCCACACATAGTACACAGCACATCCCACACATACCAGAGCTGTCCCTGCCCGACATCATCTTCGCTCTGTCATGTGGGGATCTGATCCTTTCAGTGTTGGCGGGATGGCAGGCGTGCAGTGGGGTGGGGTGTGCGGCGCTAGCAGGGAGGAGGAGGAGGGATCAGGGGAGGAAGGAGGGAGCAGCGCCCCACCTTAATGGGCGGCACAGACCAGGTGAGACCCCCCCCGCCCACTACACTGAGCCAGTGGAAATAGAAACCCCTGCTGGCTTTTAGGAACTACAAGTGGGCGTGTCAGACCGCTGTTTGGGAGTACAGAATGAAGAGCAACCAGCGGTCATACAAACAGGATGTCACAGGGGAATAACGTTTTTTTCAGCAAGTTCAGCAGGCTACTACGGAGGAACTACAGAGCTCAGCAGAAGATGGATGGCATGGTTGGTGAAAGTAGGAGATCAGCAACAAGGAGATGAAAAAAAGTTTTTCCCGGATTTCTGCTTTAAGATTACAGATAACATTGGCTAGGGGTAAACTTTCTGACTTTAGGTGTTTACTGGATAGCATTAGTAGCTCACTGCCACTTGGTGCATGGAATTGCTCTTTAAAGAAAAATATGTATCTTCTCCAAGCTGTTACACTAATAACATTCATATACACAACTTATGTATGCATAATTCTGCAAACACATCGCAGACTTCATTGAGATGCTGAAAAGATGCTGACTGCAGTGTCATCTATGCAATTATGAACATAAAATTAGCTGTGTTTCCGCTGCCCCCAATCTACGCACTTTTGTTGGGGTATAATTTGAATTCTATGAAGCCACTGTGACATTTCTGAATATATATTGTAAATGTTTTTCAGCAGGTATTCCTTTTAAACAGGACAGCTTATATTCTAGGTTTTCTGGTACCTTAACCTTTAACTATACCTAAAATAGTCCAAGTTCTAAAATAGAATATTCCATTTCCAACTGCTCCCTAGCTAACAACAGCAGGACTTCCGCCCAGCTGTTTGGAGTGATTGGTGGACCACAAAGTAAAGGTTCCACTAGGGAATTGTATTTTTAGGTGTCTGGCTACCATTTTCTGTGAAATTTATATTTGCTGTTTCTTACCCAAGAACACCTGGAACATGCAGAAGGGTGCCCTCTGTGATATTAGACAGAAGGATCCCAAACAAATAAGTGGGTTTTAGTTTTCTTGAACGACTCTTCAATATCCTAACAATCTTTATCTAGATTTCTAAAATTAATCCCATGAACATTAAGGCCTCATACACACAGGCGTATCTAAAAAAATAAACAAAACGTCGGGTCCGACGTCAAGGAAAAAAAGTCGACGTTTTTCGGCGTTATGCATCTGCGTTTTTGAGCGTTAGTGAGCGTCGGCGTCAATAGGCGTTTTTTAAAAAAAATCATCCCTCTGCTATTTTTCAACCTAAAAACGTTGGCGTCAAAAAACGCCGGAAAACGCCGGTACAATATTAGGTGGCGTTTGTTGGCGTTCATTGGCGTTTTGTGGCGTCGGCGTCAAAAAACGTCAAAACGTTACAGCCTCAGAACGCGATGGCCATGGGTTCTACTTTCTGCTCACTAACGCCGACGCCACCTACAGCTCAAAAACACTGACCTTTTTATGGGGCCATTGACTAACATGGAGAGCTGCAAAAAACGCCAGAAAACGCCGGCGTCAAAAAACGTCCGTGTGTATGAGGCCTAAAGGTTAAAGCTGTTGTTTAAACAAAAAACGTTACAGCATTAAGCCTCGTACACACGGGACGACGATCGAATACA
Organism: Glandirana rugosa; assembly: GCA_018402905.1. Taxonomy (NCBI): domain Eukaryota; kingdom Metazoa; phylum Chordata; class Amphibia; order Anura; family Ranidae; genus Glandirana; species Glandirana rugosa. The sequence goes on along the minus strand of BLSH010373257.1, from coordinate 3,302,228 downwards.
ACAGGTCGTATGAACGACCGTTGTATGCGAAATCGATCGTTCATATGCGCGATTAGAACAGCCGACATACGGCGGTCATACAAGGGGAGTTGTATGAGCAGACTAGAAAACTTGGTCATACCAACAAGAGGTCATACGACCGTTGTATCGTGTGTACAGAGAAGTTGGTACAACAAGTTGTATTGTGCCAAACACACATGCTCTGAAGTCAGGAACGGCCTGATAATAATTACATGCACCTGAACGTTCTTTCTGTGGTCGTACAATCGTGTAGTGCAGTCAGTATGCAAGTAGATTTGGGTAGATTGAATGGAGAGCAAAACACACCTCTCTTACAGACCCCATATACACCTAGACCTGCTCTAAGGGGGGCTGCTAGGGATGGGCCAGTATATGATCGGGATGGGAGACATCCCAATAGAAGGGATGAAACAAGATCCCCTAGATACACTAACTCTGGGGACTGGAGACAGGGACAGGGAACATCAAGAAGAGATGAACCTAGAACACCCAGATTCAACATTCCCACGCATAACAGGTTCTCACCTCTCGGGTACCGTGAACCACCATATCCGCAGGGAGATTATGGTGGAAATTATGGTGGAGAGAGAGGGTATAGAGATAATGTTTTTTTTCGTGGGAGGACTGGATGGAGACCCCCAGGCCAATGGAGGGGTTATGGAACCCAGAGAATGATGGAAAACAGAGGAAATTACAGAACACACGAGGACAACAGAGGATACCCCAGATCATGGGGTCCCCCAAGAGAGAACTGGTGGCAACGAGGGAGAGACCCCTGGCCACAAGGAAGAGGGGGTCAAACACCCCGACAGGACCAGAGGAACCATGGGAGGAGAGAGGAGAGATGCAACCAGAGAGAAACGGAGACAGAAACGACGGAAGAGAGGATCAAGAGGAGGGAGGAAGGAAAAGAAGAAGGTACAATTAGGAGAGGGCATCTTTAACCTAAGCAATGTGGAGTTTGATGATGAGGAATTGAAAGTTCTGGATCTAGGATTAAAATATGCCCCGGAAAAAAACGTTAACGATTTTGAAGTGTATATCGATTTACAGAAATTTATCAGAAAACTTAACTTGAAAAAGTTTTTTACAATTAATAAAACCACAAACAACCAAGAAGATACTACATTTGAACATACTTTATTAAGGAACAACTCCACCTTCAATCCAAAGGTACCAGGAAGTGAGTGCATTGCAGCTTTTAAAAAAATGGTTGAGAAAGAGCTGAGAACTTTAACTAAAGAGAAAACTAAGGCGGGGAGCATATGGAAAACCATTAAAAAGTTGGAGGAGAAGAAGAATGTGGTCATTAGACCAGCAGATAAGGGAGGTGGTCTAGTGATTTTAAATAAACAAGACTATGAAGAAGAAATGGAGAACCTGCTGGGAATAGAAAATACATATAAAAAATTAAAAAAGAACCCGAGGAAAGATTTAGAAAAGAAACTTAAATTATTTGTGAAAAAGGGAAAGGAAACTGGAATTTTAAACAAACGAGAGGCGAAATATCTCATACCGGAATCAGCAAAGACACCTATCATCTACTACCTCCCCAAAATACATAAGAATCAAACCAAACCACCTGGGAGACCCATCATCAGTGGGATTAATTCATTATTTTCACGATTGGGGGAGTATCTTGACCAGTTCCTGAAACCAATGGTAAAGAAGGGAAGATCCTACCTAAGAGATAGTGCACAACTAATCATGGAACTAGAAGAGTTGACCGACACCAATGATTGTATCTTAGCCACAGTGGACGTGAACTCCTTATACACCAATATTGTACAAAAGGATGGCTTAAAAGGAGTAGAGAAGGCTCTACATAAGGAGACACAACTCAAGCAGGAACAGATTGAATACATTCTGGAGGGGTTAAGATTGGCAATGAGTAACAACTACTTTTGGTACAAACAACAATACTACATGCAAGAGAAAGGTGTGGCTATGGGCGCCAGATATGTGCCCAGTGTGGTGAATTTGTTCATGGATATGTGGGAGGAGAAGTATATTTTTAATAAAAGGAGACCCGAACTCAAATTTTATCGAAGATATATAGATGACGTTTTTATTGTATGGAAGGGCACCACTGAATCACTGCAAATATTTTTAGAAGGAATGAACAATAATATATATGGAATGAAATTCACCGGAGAATATAATGTGGAAGAAATCAACTACCTGGATTTACTCATTTTTAAAGTGGACAATAAATTGCAGACAAAAACCTTTTTTTAAATCAACAGATAGGAATGGGTACATACCCTCCACCAGCTGTCACCATCCGAGATGGAAAGGGAATATACCCAAGGGACAGCTGATGCGTATACGGAGGAATTGCCATAACAACGATGATTTTGAAGAACAAGCAGAAATCCTAATAAAGAGGTTTATACAGAAAGGGTGCCAAAGGGAAGAGTTGGAGAAGATAAGGAGAAATATTGGCAACATATCTCAGAAGAAAATACTGGAGGGAAACAGGACAGCAAAAAGAAAAAACAACAAGGATATGGCATTCATTACGGGATTTAATAGACAGTATAAAAGTGTGGAGAAAATCCTGGGAAAATATTGGCCTATATTAAGAATGGATAAAACTTTATCGAATATACTTCCAAAAAAACCTATGTTTGTTTACAGACGGGCCCGGAACCTCAGGGACTGTCTGGTAAAAAATGTCATCAACCCCCCAGCTGAAGTCAAGTTATTTGAGAACATGAAGGGCTTTTACAGGTGCCAAAGATGTCTCCCATGTAGATTAAGCAAAAAGCAACCCCGGAAAAAAGAGAAATTCAAATCTTTGACCACCAACAAGGAGTATCAGATTAGAGAATTAATCACTTGCAACAGCACGCACGTGACGTACGTACTGGAATGTCCATGTCGGCTACAGTATGTGGGCAGGACCACGAGACCATTACATATTAGGATAGCAGAACATATAAGAAACATCAAGAAAGGGTTCCCGAAACACAATCTATCCAGACACTTTGATCAGAAGCACCAGAGGGACCCCAGTAAAATGGTCTTTTATGGGATTGACATGATTAGAAACCATTGGAGGGGCGATAATATGAAGATAAAAGTCTCCCAAAACGAAACCCGATGGATATATTTATTGGACAGTATACAACCGAAAGGTCTGAATGTGGATATAGATTTAAATTGTTTTATCTCCAATTTTTAGACCCCCTTCCTATACCATAGATCCTTTTATCATATTATTGTGCTATCTATTTTAATTCACGTCCACTCATGATGGTTCCCACCAATAGATTTGTCTATCAACTGACAATAAAATAGACTCCAGAATATGGAAGTTTATGGGGACCAGAATACCATAGATCTCCACATTTCTTCTCTGCTGTGCTCTAATATTTATTTATTTATTTATTACATACATCTTATCTTCATAGATATTCACATTTATTTTTTGGGGACCAAAATACCGTAGATCTCCTCACACTCTATCTCCAATATTCATTTATTATATACCATCGTAGATATTCCCTTTTATTCCATTACCGTCTTGTATTATATAAACACGTCTACAGATTTTAATAGTTGTATACCATAGATCTCGAGATACCGACTTCTTTTACCTCTATTGTTTACTCCAACACAGAAGTTCACCATAGATCCCGTGATAATTTTTTTACTCCAATACAGAAGTTTACCTTACTCCACTTACCTTTTAGTAACCTCCCATTTTATTGATTTTAATACACATATATATTGAACTTTTTTACCGCTTCTGATGGATTTTTATTGAATTTTTATTTTATTGATTTTGTCTTAGATACTAGTTATTTCGGAAGCCATGATTTTATTGATGTATAAATGTAGATAATATATGATAGTAGGGATACCAATTTACAGATATTTGGTTATCTGTGAATATAAGTTTTGGAATATGATGCATATGAGGATGGTTAGATTCATTCCACCTCGAGGTTTAACTTGTAAAGTAAGCTTAAAACATCTCGCTCTAGCTCAAATAATACATACAATCTCATTAAATGAGGAAACCTCCCCTATACACAAGTGACCAATTGAATACAAGATCCGCCTCTGGTGGGGTGTATATATATCATATGGTGTACAAAGATGGCCACTGCCTCAGACGACGTCTAATGACGAAACGCGTAAGGCGTGGCCGCTTTTGATTACGTCACTTCCGGTTTTGAGCATACTGCTACTTGGAGCGCAAACGAACTGAGAGGAAGGAAGGCAATCTCACCTTCCTCAAGCAGGTGTCAGCCTGCGTTTTTTATACTGAAAGGTTCTGGATTTTTATACTTTCATTGTGGAATCTTTCTGTGTGAATCTTTCTGAATAAACCTTTTGAAAAAATACTACACCATCGAGGCAAATCTGTTTTCCCACATATCACTGCAATAACGTCTGGGTGAATCATCAAAGATTGGAGGAAGTTTTTGGAAATGATATCTACCTACCAGGATTGAAGCAGGAAACGAACATAGGAGGAACGCAACCTAACTGCAATTGTAAAGGAGGAGCTGCACCCCGGAAGTCCCAAAGACCCCATTTACCACACGCGAGAGACCCCTGTGGGGTGTGAAGGATCCGGTAAGTGAGGGCACATCGGGGGTGAGCACGAGTGATTTCTACAAGCCACACTATGTTTTGGAAGAACACTTAAACAGCACGTTACTGCATAGAGTCTTTTATTGGGAAATACCTGCCTTATACTATATTATGCCGTATTGAAACTGTATATCCACTTGTACAGCCTGCTATAGACTGAATAAGGATTAAGGATATCAGTTGAGGATTTTGTTGTCCCTTCTTTGGAATCATTTCTGATACAAAAGAATCTTATAGTTTTAGAAAAGTATACTGGTGACTGTATATCCACTTGATACCCACCAGGGGAATTTCACAGAATTTTTTATGAACATGGAAGACACTTGTATGATAATATCTGATAGTTCAAAATCATTGTATATTATATGAGACACCTTTAAATATTTTGGTTTATACGTGTGACTTTACATCCACTTTATTGTTTGATTCATCATACATCAAGGGTTTTTCACGTTTTTTGTTTTTTGTTTTTTATTTTTTATTTTTATTTTTACACCTGATATATATTATCATCTTTTAAAGACCCACCTTGAACTGGTTACACACTTGCCAACACTTTTTAGGATTTTACTTATATATGAGATAGATGTGGATATTTTTCAATTTTTTAACATTTGCACTTTTAAGCACCTTATATCAGTATTTCACATAATATTTTAATACTCATCAGACAGCGCCATATACGTTTATTCCACTTCATGCAAGTTACATTATCCAACATACCATTTGAGATGATCATAAGTACGATCGTCGTCCCGTGTGTACGAGGCTTTAGTAACATCACTTACCTGTAATGATGTTTGTCTCACAATGTAAAGACAGATGGATTCTGGAGATATCTTCACTGCAGGGATGCCGTCCTCTTCCAGTTTCTAAATGTCTGGTGCTGCAATGGTAATAGCTTTAAGTCTTTAGAATAGCAGTACAGATGGGGATGGGTCCCTCATGGGGACACGGCCCCTCTTTCCACTCCCTCCATTGAGAAAAGATCTTTTATTGATATCAATGCTAGTAACTCAACCTGTGAATGTCAGAGAGAACCCTGTGACTGATCAAAACTGTCTCCATTCATAGATTGTGTTGCAAGCAGAGTATAATCAATGAAAGAACTTTTTTTTTTTTTTTTGTGATTCTTTTATTTCTTACAAAAGGTACAGTGTATAAACAGTGGTAAATAGAGTGTATGACATATATAACGGAACAGTACAAAACAGAAGTGTGCCACATCCCTTCAAAAGTACAGTGGCTCTACAGTATGCCCGAGGAAGGGGGGGGGGGGTCAACCGGACTGCTCGTGGATGGGCCCCAAGACTATGTGCCCCTGGGCCTGTAAAAGGTCGTATCTAGTATTCCGTTCGCCCCCTCCTCCACGGGAACGGTTTGTGGCAGAGCTCACAATCCTTTCGCCCCGTCATATAGCTTTTTACATTTTGAATAGAAAAGAAGAAACTCAGCAAGTTAATGGAGAGATGGGGATCATAGGTCTCAAACGAGCATCATCTCGTTGAGAGATCTTTCTCTAGACCAAGAATATAGATATTTAATAATAATAAAAAAAAAAAAAAAAAGAAGGGGGGGGGGACAAATGAAAGAACTTTTCTCAGTGAAGGGGAGGAAGGGGGGTGTGTCCTCTTTGGACTATCTGTACTGCTGTTCTGCCTGATAAGCTGAAGCTGTTCACCATTGTAGTGTCGGAAGTCCTGATACTGAGATCCAGCTGCCTGCACAGCATGGGACATACTTCATTACTTCATTTTTTTTTTAGCTAAACTTCAGCTTTTATTAGTACAGAATGCAATATGGAGGAAGAAAAAGTACAACAAGCTCCTGCAGATATGACTCTTACTAATCAGATGGTGCTGAACACATGGAACAGGAAATTACATTATAACCATGTACTCCATTAAAATATTTGTTAACCTCAGTTATGAAATCTGAATAAATCATATATCTGTAGTGTTTACCTATCTCTGTCCAAAGCTCTAAGTGTTGTTTCTCTCTGGTGCTTCGTTCCTCTGTTAGCTTCTGAGATGTTTTCCCCACA
>BLSH010373257.1:3260176-3271060 GCA_018402905.1 Glandirana rugosa | reverse complement strand
TCTTATCCATATCATCCATTACAGTCAATCTCATCGTCCTCTCACAGGTACGACTGGTGGATCCTACCTCTTACCACTCATTTCTTATAATATTGGTTTTCTCCACTATCTTTACTCACCATTCTCCATCCTAGGTGGTCAGCATGGACACTCTCCTGCTACTCTAACTGACATTACCTACTATACCTATTCTTGTACTCTTGTGCATGTGCCACCTGTGTGTATGCACATGCATGCATATACATATTTATCATTCATTATATTTGTTACATTTTTTACAATGTTACATTTTTTACAATTTTAGAATAGATCATCCTTGCCTCAGCCCCGGGTCAGACCCTGATATGGCTCTCCCCTTTCTTCCTCAAGCTAGACCAATGTTTTTGAGCTGACATGTAAGTAAGAAAAAAACCCCTATTTATGGGTGTACTTACTTTGTATCCCTTATGAGTCTGATTAACTCATCTTATTTATATTTACAGCCACAATCATTCATAGCATTGCACTCCTGACGAGTGGCTATAAGCCACGAAATGCATAGAGTTACATCAATGCGTATACCATCTGACTTCTACATCAATTATCATGTATCTGCTCATGCATATATATTTTTTTACATTATATGTGTTTTTATATTCATGATTTCATTCCATCTATATTGTGTTATGTCAGCTCTTTTTAGGGCCCTTGATGGCCAGATCTTTGCAAATGATTATGTTTATCATTATGTCAATCTTTATACATTATGTGAATAAAATAATAATTTTTATACGCTTGTACTTTTGTTCGTATGTGGCACAACTCACAAATACTGAGATGTAGAATTCAGGCAGTTTCAGGTGACATGGTTTGTTGCTGTGTGTTTTTAGAGCCTACTAGTTGGTCTGCTTTTCATCCTGTGTTCATGTGCATGCCACTTTTCTCTGTTCTACTTTAAAGCCTTGAGTAAAGGAGTTATCTATGTACCAGAGTCTCAGGTCTCCTCTGCCTTGGTCATCCCAACATCTAGAGCTATTGACAAGGCTGCAGTGTGTTGTACATGTGAGTTATGATAGCTGTTCAGCTGCATGTCTCATAATTGGTCTTTATAAGGCTTCATGTACACATAGCCTACTCTGACCCACTGTGTCATAAAATGAGCCATTTAAAAATTGTAGATTGATGACTAAAATGTGCAGCTCTAAGTTCTATAAAACCCAAAGTAATGAGTAATGGCTGTTTCAGCTTGTATAAGAGAAGTGCGAACAGCAAGCTTTGACAAAGCATTTGCAGAGCTTTCAGGAGCTTTCAGCAAGCTTTGTTGAAGCTTTTAAGGTACCATTCAACTCCAGTTGGAAAATGTTAAACACAGATCCTACTGGGAGTGTTGATTTTCACTTTACGCAAACTGCTAGCAGGTTTCAGCAGGCTTTCAACAAGTTTCAGGAAGTGCTGAAACCTGCTAGCAATTAGTTTAAAATGGCAATCAACACTTCAATTAGGACCTGTGTTCATCTCGTTTAGCCCATGTGAAACAGACCTTAAGTACACATTGGGGGTGTCACCTAATCAGATGTGGGGGTGCTATGAACACTGGTGTGCTCTTCCTCAGTGGCATATTTTTATTATTTTAAGAAAACCACATCATATTCCAATAAAATAATATGTATATACAGTATAATCCACAGTTGGACAGCACCTCATTCAATGCCGCAGAGTATTTACTGTATATTCTTCAATGTTATCTTTTCTCCTTACATTTTTTTTTGCTTTTAGTTTGCATTAGACCTTTGAAAACACAAAATTGCATCAGAAAATAAACAAATGGGACCCGGAAGCCAGCATGAGCATCGCTCATTCTGAGCTCTACAGGATGCTCATATAGCAGGTAGATCACACGTGTAATTTGAAATAATTGTCTGAAACCTAAAGACCACATACTACATATCACATACTGAAAAACCAGTGTAAAATCAGTGTGCAGCCATTTATCCACATACCCTGATACAGAAGCTGTTAACTTTCAACTAGCTTGTACATGAACCTACAGCCTGAATTGAATGTAGAATGTGACATGCTTAAGGAAGGATTTTTAAAGATACTGGACAAAAGCTGTGTGTGCAGTACCAAGCAGGCTACCTAGTGAGGATCTCAGAACGTCAGTGTTGACAGAAGAGGATAACAGCATCATAGCAGGCAATACACTGCTAGATTATTTTCATTCAGTCTGCAAGCTAACAGATTCCTCCATGCATGCTAACTATGCAGATGGACAAATCCCCCCTGCTCACCCTTTTATACTGACAGCCTCTGCCAGCAGCTGTCATAAAACCAGGACATCCAAAGAATTTGTGTAATTGATCCTCTTGAATCAAGCCCTCTAATTGATATCAAATATCCGCGCTGGACTGTGTTCTATTCCTTAATAATTAGTATGAACCCATACAGCTGCTACTTAAATGTCAAACATTTAAACACACTATGTACCACTCCAATACTTATATGTCCGTGACAGCAGTAGCGCTGATACACTATTATATAACAGTTCTGTTACTCAGAAACAAATAGAAATATAGGTGAATTCCCAAGTCCATAAATCCATCAAAAAATCTTCTTATCGATATCACCGCATGCAGTGGACACCACACACCTTCACCCGCAAGGGCTTACACTCACCAGAGGAAATTGCCTCGCACTCTCATGTTCGGCCAACTCACATGTATACTCAGGAATCTGATAAGCTCACCCACAGTACTCCTCTCTTTTCCTCTTTATGAAGACCAAGATCTCAGACTTCCACAGGTGGTCACCCATACACCATCCGATATGTCATTGAAAAAAATGTGAAAGACACTCCACATCGTGCATTATCGTTAAAATAACCACATTTTTATTCCATATAGCAAGACAATAAAACCCCTATGTTAGGGTACTCACAAAGGGAGCTTTAAAATTAGCAGTGGCTGGTGAAGTGCCAAAGATCGGATGATGACAGGTCCGTGCCACTATCCAACAGCCAATTCCCCCGACCAGCAGGATGAGATACGGGGAAACAAGTTGGAGACAAAAGCGTATTTCAAACCAACTGACAGGAATTGTTATTTACCTGTGAGTAGTAGTAGTTTGGATTAGAAATATTCCAAAGGGACAAATAACAAGGATAAGGCGTAATTGCAGTAAGGTGGAGGACTTTAGATCACAAGCAAATCTCTTGAAAAAAGGGATTTTATTAAAACTTACCGTAAAATCCTTTTCTCCGAGTTCACTGACAGACGCAGCTTCTTCATTGACTTTGTGGGGTTTTATGCTTGTCCTACTAGGAGTTAACTAGGCAGGGAAAAGAAACAGCTGGCCCCTCCCATGGGGGCCGTCCTCTCTTCCTACATCAAACCCCCTCACAGCATAGCTCTTCAGTTCGTATACAAGCCGTACCAAAAACAGAGCCCAGAGGGGTGGGTGCTGCGTCTGTCAGTGAACTCGGAGAAAAGGATTTTACGGTAAGTTTTAATAAAATCCCTTTTTCTCCTTACGTTCACTGACAGACGCAGCTTCTTCATTGACTTTGTGGGGACGTCCCCAAGCTGTGTCAAAAGAGGGGTGGGTAAAAGGCTAACAACAGTACCCAACTGAACCTCTGAAGAGGCGCCAGACGCGCCTACACTGCCGCTTGTAAAACATTGCGGCCAAAAGCAGCATCCGTAGATGCAAACACATCAACTTTGTAAAACTTAATGAAAAGTGTGAACCGAGGCCCAAGTGGCCGCCTTGCACACCTGTGACACCGATGCCTGGTGTCTAAAAACCCAGGAAGTGCTAGCAGCCCGGGTAGAATGAGCCGTGACCGGAAACGGGGGAATCTTGCCCCGCATGTGTCACGGTTTTCCTAATCCAATGAGAAATCGTAGCCGAAGAGGCCGCCAATCCTTTGCGCGGGCCCTCTGGCAGTACAACAAGGCATCAGCTTTTTGAAAGAAAGCTGTAGCAGCCAAATACACTCTTAGGGCCCTCACTACGTCCAAGCATGCAACTCAAACTCTTTTGGGTGCGATGGCGAGGGCACAATGAGGGAAGAATAATATCTTCATTACTGTGAAATGAAGAAACCACCTTCGGAGGAGGGAAGGAGAGGTTTGCAAGACCGCCTTATCCTTATGTATGACTAAGTAGGGAGACTTGCATGATAGTGCTGTTAATTCCGACACCCGTCTGGCGGAAGTGATGGAAACCAAAAGGTCACCTTCTATGACAGCAGTTGCAGAGGAATCTCCTTGATATTCTCATAAGGTGGCTTCTGATAACAGAAAGCACCAATTTTAGATCCCACGGAGCCATCGGAGTCTTCACCCGAGGCGCCACATGTCGCACACCTTGTACAAAGGTACGAGTCAAAGAGTGCGAAGCTAAAGGTCTCTGAAAGCGAATCGCCAGAGCCGATATCTGGCCCTTGAGAGTACTCAAAGCCAGATTTTTGTTCAGGCCCTGTTGTAAAAGTCAGGACCTGGGACACGACATAAGAGCGAGGGTTATAACTCTCCGCCTCGCACCAAGCTATGTAAGCCTTCCAGGTGCAGAGATAAATCTTGCGAAAAGTACCCTTGTGAGCTTAAAACAAGGTAGGGATTATGGAATCGGCGACTCCCCTGTCCCTTAGTACCTGGAACTCAATAGCCAAGCCGACAAAGCCAGCGAGGGTAAAGCAGGGTGCAAGATGGGTCCCCGAGACAGGAGATCGTCTCGCAGCGGGAGCCGCCAAGGGGCGTCTGCCACCATTTGCACCACGTCGGCGTACCAAGTGCGCCGGGGCCAGTCTGGAGCCACCAAGAATATTGGTATCCCCTCCGCAACTATTCTGCGTACCAATCGTGGAAGCAGTCTTATCGGAGGGAAGACGTACAGAAGATGATAAAGACCCCAGGAGGCCACCAGAGCGTCCGTGGCCACTGCCAACGGATCCTTCGTTCTGGACACAAAAGTTCTCGCTTTGTGATTGAAACGGGACGCCCTGAGATCCACGTGCGGCAGTCTGATTGAACACCTCCAGGTGGAGGGACCACTCTCCCGGTCCAGCGTCTGGCGGCTGTGCCTGCCAGTTCCCCACGCCTGGAAAATAAATGGCTGAGATCGCCGGAACGTGAAGTTCCGCCCAACGCAGTATCAGAGCTGCCTCTGCTGCAGCTGCTGGATTCTTCATGCCGCCCTGATGGTTCATGTATGCCACTGCTGAGGCATTGTCCGATCGAATTCGAATCGGACGACCCTGCAATCTCATTGTCCAGTGAAAAAAGGCACAATCTGATTGCTCTCAGCTCCGGAACGTTGATGGGGAGGCGAGCTTCCTGAGCCGCCCAACGACCCTGGGCGAATAGCTGCCCCAGGATTCCACCCCAGCCCGCAAGGCTGGTATCCGCGGTGACGATCACCCACTGAAGGGGCAGGAACGTCTTCCCCTGAGTTAGGGCCGAGTCCCGAAGCCACCAGGTCAGAGACGTCCTGGTCTTGGAGCTCAGACGGATCAGAAGGTCCAAGACCGAGGGGACCTGTCCCACCGGGCCAGGATCGCTCGCTAAAGGAGACGAGTGTGACTCTGGCAAATGGCATCTCCTCGAACAACGAGACCATGAGTCCCAGCACCCGCATACAAAACCGTAACGAAGACTGACCATGTGACAAGAGGGTGCGCACTGCTGACAGTAGACACTGCAATTTGGCCGGAAGGAAGAACACCTTCACGAGTTCCGTGTCTAAAATGAGACCCAGATACTTCAGGCGGCGGGATGTAGACACCGACGACTTCTTCAGGTACAGTAACCAGCCGAAGTCCAGTAATGAGGCCATTGTGATACTCACATTCTGCTCCAGAGCCGAGGCAGACCCCGCTCGCAGGAGCAATCGTCCGGGTATGCCACTACCCGCAATGCCACACTGGCGCAACAACGCCAACACCGGAGCAACATTGTGAAGACTCGGGGTGCTGAGGCCAGGCCGAAGGGGAGGCCACAAGAACATGGAGGTCTCCCACCGCAAAGCGCAGGAGCGCTGATGTCGTGGATGAATGGGTACATGGAGGTACGCATCCCTGATATCCAGGGATGCCAAAAAATTCCCCCTGATGGAGGGCGACCACGACCGAGCGGATAGATTCCATCCGGAATTTTTTGCGCCCTGACATACCGGTTCAGGTCGTCAGGTCCGGTATGGGCCGAATCCCCCCCTGTGTTTGGGGACCACGAAAGGATTCGAGTAGACCCCTCGAACCTCTCTCCTGGGAACACTGGTACGATCACCCCCTGGTCTGAGAGTGCTTGTACCGCCCCGAAGGGGGCCTCCCGGCATTCCTGCGGAAGCCCTAATTCGATGGGAAAAACCTGTCTGGGAGTAGAGTGATGAACTCTATCCTGTACCCGGTGGACACCTACCAGACAAAGCGGTCGGAAAAATGAGCCAGCCACCGGTCTGCAACCCCAGAATACATTCCCCCACCCGACACCCGGGTGGGGGCAACCCACCAGGCTGAGGAGGACTTGCCCTCCGCCTTTTCGGTTTTGCGCTGCCACTGCCGTCATCCGGCCCCTGCAGCGACCTTACCGGAGCGGGTCCCTCATCTGTTGCGCCCAGGGCGCGAAGAAACTTCTGACCCAAGGGAGGGGGCCCCTGTCTATGGCGAAAAAACTCACGCCTCCGGGGCTCTGGGAGGAAGGGACTTACCCCCCATGAAATCTTTAACGATCTCACCCAGCTGAGGACCGAACAGACGTCCACCCTGAAAGGGAGTCTGTGAGACCTTTTCTGGAAGCACGCTCACTAGACCAGAAAAACGCAACCAGAGTACCCGTCTAAGGATACAGCAACACTGCTACCCTGGATTGCAAGGCAGTAAATCAACGCCGCATCCCCAAGGTACTGGAGACCTTGAAGCAAAAGGTCAGCCCTCTGCGGCGTAACCAGCAGGTGGCCGCAGTCCAGAAGATTCTGGAGCTCCGTCATAAGCTCAGACAGATACAGCGCCGCCATGGCAAACGTCAGGGCTGGTCGCAGAGCAGAGCCTGACACCAGGAAGAGCGACCTAAACAGCATCTCTGTCTTTGGTAGCGGGGCCCTTCTTATGAAGCGACAAAGGCGAGACACCAAGGCGACATCCTTTTATGTGTTTTCCTTTTTTTTTAAAAAAAAACTTTTCTCAAGGGACAGCTTGTAGTGTGGGAGGAAACCGGATCACCAGGAGGAAACCCACATGCACAAGGAGGGCATGCAAAACTCAGGCAGGCCACGCCAGGAACTGAGCCAGCAAGCAATATGCTGCCAGGCGTACGTTCCACTGTACTAGAAAGGAATGCTGCGGATGCCATTTACAACAAAAAAGGCGATCAGGAAAGAACAATCATAGGGTTAAGCCTTGGGCGCCCTAGGGGGCCTGAAGGACCACCCGCATAAATCAGCGATTTGCCATCCTGGCTAAATCGCATCGCAGTGCGATACCACAGCTGCCGACCCCTGATTCCCTCACAAAAAAATCTTCCCTTGAAGGGCAAGGAGGAAGGGAACGCTTCTTGGATCACTAAAGACCGTCACAGCTGGTCCAGAAAAAGCCCTTTGCGTAGATAGCACTCCTAGCATGTTCTAATACATAGAAAGGGTTAAGGGCACCCCCACACAGCCGCACACCACCACCCCACAGTGCACCAGGGAAAACCAGGAGGACTGCACCCACCACCACCAGCACCCACAGGAGAGCCCAGCTATACTTGCTGTTTGCTGCTTGTACTGTGCAGATCGTCAGAAGAGCTGCGCCGCCCGAATCACCACCGTTCCACAGAGAAGGGAAATGCTGCAGACACGTGTATTTGCCGAGCATGCAGTCAAAATGGCCGCCGTTAACCACTAGAGGCCAAAACACACCTTCAGGGAACGTGCAGTACCGCAAACGGCCGCTCTGAGCGCTAGAGGGAAAGTCCCATAGGCCCAAAATGTCCGCGGCTACGGCAAAATGGCGGCGGTCTGCCGCAAAATGGCGGCCGATCACCGCACGGCGAAATTTTGATACGGACGCCCAACGATCGCGGTGGTGCTGGGGGGGGGTAGGGGGGGCGGGGGTCAAACGGGAGCTCTACGCGTCCCACCAGTGGCTACCCAGTGAATACATTTTTTTTTTCAGTCGTCGGGCCCCCCTTCATGCCCCTAAAAAGGGGGGAGGGCAGGGGCGCTCACTTACCACTCCATCGCCGCGGGTAGCCACCCGATCGCAGACTTTCCACCCTCTCATGGACGGTATGCTGCAGGCCCAAAGTCGCCCTGCTGAATCGCATCTGGTAAAGGGCGCTAAAAAGGGGGTTTACCCGGGGCCGCCCGCACGGAACGGGCACGATGCGGCGGGTCCACATGCAGTGGGACTGGCTTCGCATCATGTTGGCCAGGTCGGGGAAAATGAAGAGCTCGAGGACTCTCTATGCCCCGACCGGCTTCTTGATAGCAGATCAATTCGTTGATAGAAAAAAATAAAATTAAGATAAAATAAAAATGGTCATAATCAGGACCGTAGTTCCCCTGAAGGGAAGCCAGGTCAACTCCTTACGAACTAGGTAAAGAAACTGAAGAGCTATGCTGTGAGGGGGTTTGATGTAGGAAGAGAGGACGGCCCCCATGGGAGGGGCCAGCTGCTTCTTTTCCCTGCCTAGTTAACTCCTAGTAGGACAAGCATAAAACCCCACAAAGTCAATGAAGAAGCTATGTCTGTCAGTGAACGTAAGGAGAAACTAGATTTATAGAGAAGGGCTATCAAGGGGATTTTCTGAATGGTGTTATCAATGAAGTAGAAGGAATACCGAGGGAAGAGTGTCTGAAAGATAAGGATAATAAATCAAATAATGAACATCATAAATGGAGTTTTATCTCGGATTTCCACTGCCAATATAAGGAAAATGAGGAGATATTTTGCAGGCACTGGCATGTATTAAGGATGGATAGGGATCTAGGCCCAAACCTACCAGAGAATCCCAGATTTATCTACAGGAAAGCACCGACTTTTGGGGATCGTATAGTTAAAAAGATCTTAGATGCTCCAAGATAGCTAAATTGCAGATTTAACAGAAAGGTTTTTTTTGCCTGTCGCAACTGCAACGCGTGTAAAACAGTTAATATAATAAATAGGGGCCGTACTACGTTCTCTAACTGGGAGGGACGTAGTTTCCCCATAGAAGAATTTATAACGTGTAATACCAGTTATGTCGTTTATTTACTCTGGTGTCCATGTGGGCTAACATATATTGGCAGAACGAAAAGGCAATTAAAAGTGAGAGTTGCCGAACATCTGGCTAATATTAGGAGGGGGTATGAGTACATAGTGTATCCCTACATTTTAGGACTAAACATAACAGGGACCCTTCCCTCTTACAGTTCTGTGGGATTGATGTGGTCTACCCATCCTGGAGGGGTTCGAACCGTGTTAGAAATTTATCCCAGCGTGAAACAAAATGGATTTTTTTAATGAAAAGCCTGGCCCCTAGAGGAATGAATGTGGAATTGGACGTGAATTCATTCATTAATGATTTCTGAATATTTCGAGAATAAGGAGCCTATGTTATACAGGAATGGGATTTAATGAGTTGAGTGTAATTAATAATATGGGGTTAATGATAATAAAAATAAAAATATTAAATTGTATTGGAGCGAGATATTTACACATGTCATCTGAGATTTGGAGAACTAACTTTACGACATTACATTTTATAGTGTAATTCGTAGAGGCAGTGTATGTATGCCGGCTAATGCGGGTGTGTACATGCACTTTGGTGTTACATTTATGTTTTTAGAGATAATTCAAAAAAATGATCATTGAGAGTCTACATGGATGCAGGAAATTTACCGCAACGTACATATTTACATGTATAAGAGATGACCCTTTTAATTCAGGGTTATACTTTACTTATCCATATTGGTAGAATTGGCTTTTAGAAAATTGTTTATGTCTTCAATGGTTTACCAGTACACAATGTCACTACGATGGAGAGATCTGGTTGTAATGAGAATATCACATTAAGTTGGCAGCAATTTTATGATGTATTTTACATATGAACCTGTGATTGTGCAGGGTGGAGTGCCGGAAGAAAGATGTGTTACTGGTACGTAGCCACCGGATGTTGGGCGTCCTTTCCAGCTGCAAGAATTAGCATGTGGGAGGGCTTTTAAATCAATTGTTGCCGACCGTGTGGAGTGTCACAGTTGAAGTCCATCGACGAAACGCGTCTGCCACATCCACACGGCAACCTATTCAGATGTGAAGCAGAGACGGACGGTTTCATCCTGCTGGTCGGGGGAATTGGCTGTCGGAAAGGATAGTGGCACGGACCTGTCATCATCCGATCTTTGGCACTTCACCAGCCACTGCTAATTTTAAAGCTCCTTTTGTGAGTACCCTAACATATGGGGTTTTATTGTCTTGCTATATGGAATAAAATGTGGTTATTTTAATGATAATGCACGATGTGGAGTGTTTTTCACATTTTTTTCAATGACATATCGGATGGTGTATGGGTGACCACCTGTGGAAGTCTGAGATCTTGGTCTTCATAAAGAGGAAAAAGGGATTTTATTATAACTTACCGTAAAATCCTTTTCTCCGAGTTCACTGACAGACGCAGCTCTTCATGACTTTGTGGGGTTTTATGTTCGTCTTACCAGGAGTTAACTAGGCAGGGAAAAGAAATCAGCTGGCCCCTCCCCTGGGGGCCGTCCTCTTTTCCTACATTAAAACCCCCCCTCACAGAGGAGCTCTCCAGTTTGTACACAAGCCGTACCAAAACAGAGCCCAGAGGGGTGGGTGCTGCGTCTGTCAGTGAACTCGGAGAAAAGGATTTTACGGTAAGTTATAATAAAATCCCTTTTTCTCCTACGTTCACTGACAGACGCAGC
>BLSH010373257.1:3240224-3256420 GCA_018402905.1 Glandirana rugosa | reverse complement strand
TGAGGTTATGAATATACAGGCACTATCGTCATCGGCACTATGTGATAATATATTGCCAAGACAATGAGTCTTTGTTTATCTTTATATCCACTTAAGGGTTCAGGTATTTAGGTAGTTTTTTAGAAGAATAGCTATAGTGGCGTACGTCACCTGTGGTGTGTGGAAGTGGGCGTTCCCGAATGTGAGTGGTCTCCTTTAACGGAGCGTGAGAGTACGAGCCGGTTGAGTGTACATATGAGTCCTTAGACTATTCGAGCGGGTGTCATGAGGAGAGAAAAGAGGATGCAAGTGACTGTCAGGGGGTTTTAATGTAGGAAAAGAGGACGGCCCCCAGGGGAGGGGCCAGCTGATTTCTTTTCCCTGCCTAGTTAACTCCTGGTAAGACGAACATAAAACCCCACAAAGTCATGGAGAGCTGCGTCTGTCAGTGAACGTAGGAGAAAAGAGAGGAGTACTGTGGGCGAGCTTATCAGATTCCTGAGTATACATGTGAGTTGGCCGAGCATGAGAGTGCGAGGCAATTTCCTCTGGTGAGTGTAAGCCCTTGCGGGTGAAGGTGTGTGGTGTCCACTGCATGCGGTGATATCGATAAGAAGATTTTTTGATGGATTTATGGACTTGGGAATTCACCTATATTTCTATTTGTTTCTGAGTAACAGAACCGTTATATAATAGTGTATCACGGCTACTGCTATCACGGACATATAAGTATTGGAGTGGTACATAGTGTGTATAAAACCAGGACAGCCTCTGCATCAAATTGGATGCAGCCACTGTTTGACTGGCAATACTCTCCTCGGCTCCTTCATTTTTTCAATTGAAAGATGTTGGGCGGGAGGGGGCTGACAGAACCACCCATGTAGCGAATTTCGTCCAATTCATCAAAAACTGTATGACCAGCTTTAGAGTGCACTTATCTTTCATTACTCTGCAATATTGCAACAGTTTTGAATGAGGTGGCCTTTTCTCAAGCAATATATATATTAGAATGAAACTCACATACAAAGAAAACATCTTAGAAAATTTGTGTGTAGTGATATTTTTATTGTATCATTTGTTAGCAGAAATGAGGCTCAATTTACAAGGCTACAATGTTCTTCATTTCTCATAACAGACATTGTTTTCAGCAATGAAACTGCAAAAATGACAGAAACATGGCTCAAAAAATAATTATTATACCAAATAAGATTTTGCATCATGGTTTATTGAACTAATCTTCTGTCTCTGTTTTGTCGTATACACTGTATATTATTTGAATAGACAACCAACAACTTGCATGTAGTAAAAAAAAGATAACAAGCACTCTATTTATGAAGTAAGAACAGATACTCTGAATTATACTCAGCTTAAAGCGATTTGCAAAATTTCTCTCAGTTTTGTGCTTTTAGATTTCTTTTATTTACAGTCATAATGTGAAATGTATATTCTTTCTATACCATTTTGTGTTTGGAAGGGGATTACATGGTAAGCCCACCCATGAGATGTTTGCCATAAGCCAATGTCCAAAAACAGCACTAGACTGGGATACTATTGTCCTACCAGAGGAAGCAAGAAGAAGGTGCCCACCGTCTAGGGGCATAGAAGTGAGCTACAGTGGAATGTGGGTTTAATTTACTGGAGTGGTTTAAATGGCTGATGAAATAGGGACAGTTTGTTGAAAACATATTTGACCACCACCTGTATTCAGGCTTTTGGTATCAGGGTAGCTGACCATTGGAAGTAGTAAGGCTACGGCGCTACCTATACCTACTGGTGCAAAGTCTGGCTGGATGGATGGGGACAGAAGGATAAAGTTCAGTTTAGTCATTGAGGGGCTTGTTAGATGGGGACACACAGTTGAAGTCCAATCTAGGCTCTAAGCCAAACTGAAGACAGTTGCTGCTCCTCTGGGCCAGGTCTTGAGTACCTTAATGCATATATTAGGAACAAGCAGGAGAGGGTGCCACCATCTATGTGTTAATTATTTTATTAAAAGCAATGATAAAAAGATAAAATTGCACTCACTGCATAAATGAAAAAAGTCAGCATATCGCCAGATCCAAGTGGGAACCCTTTGTGGAGCTGCCCTACGTCTGCAGAGGTCGGCGGCTGGTAAAGGCAGATCTGCATCTGGAAGCTGCTGGAGAAGGGAGGATGGTCACTGTCAAACTGAAAAGCAAGTTCCCTATGATCTGGCTGGGCAGCTTCCCAGGATCACTTTGGCAGCTGAAATCGGCTCCACTAAGCTCAACTCTGTGATCTTCGGCAATGTTGTCACTACATTGGTGGGGAGCATGACTATGCATTTCAGGGCTGGACACATCCCTTTGTCAAGTTAGAAGGAGTCCCTCTGCAGGCAAGGGCTGCTCCACAGAGAGTTTCCACTTGAATCTGGCCATATGGTGACCTTTTTAATTTATGCAGTGAGTGCAATGTGATCTTCTTATCATTGCTTTTAATTAGTTTACACTTAGATGGCGGTGCCCTCTTTTGCTTATTCATAATGGGTAGCTGATCATACCTGCAACCCCTTATTAATGCTGCCATGTTCCGAAAGCCTTCAGAAAATTATTCTATTGTTCCAAAAGACTGTAGGTATATTACTAGAGACACTCAAAGATGTCAAAGATGCCTTGTACGTTACTGCTCTAAGAATGACATAAAAATGGAAGGCTAGATTTATATTCCTCCACCTCTGGCATTCTGGTCGAACAGTCTGAACCTTTTTTACAGTAAATAAAGCAGTATAAAATTAGTAATTCTTTAAGCTAATTAGTATTAGACATAAGATGTGAGTGGATGGTACTGATATTCCACAGTTCATTTTCAGGTAGTTCATTATCAAAAGTATCTAGACAGTGATATTAATAAGATTTTGTGTTGAAAAAATATATGGAATTTGCCATTATTAACTTCTTTTCAAACATGATAGTTGCCTAAACTCCGGATCTGCATATTTCAAGGTCTATAACTCATATATAACCAATTGCATTAGCCTGCACCACTAAATTGACAAACACAGGAACACTAATAAATTATGCAAGAACAATTGGGACAAACTACCAAATTATAAGGTTTTCTTATAAAGCTGCACAATTGTTCAAAAACAAACAATATCTCCACATTGGTAAAGCCACCTAAAAGCTGCATTAAAAAATCTCATATTGACATCATGATTACCCTAGTGAGGGAAATCAATCAAGATATTAGATATTTAAATATAGAGACTATATAAACTGAGGTATGAGCTATACTGAGTTGGTCGATTCTACCATTTGGAAAGAGTAAGGACTTGTCACAGTCAATTTTGTTGCCAGAGTACAACCCAAAGGAATCGATAACACCCAATGCGGAATGTAAGGATGAATCAGCATACCCCAAATATAGCATTATCCTAGATAAAGTATTGTCTGCATATAGCGAGATTTTCACTTCCTGTGAGCCCACTGGCAGTCCCCTAATATATGTAGTTGTCCATATAAGGATAGGTAGGGGTTCCAGTGGCAGGGTAAAAAGCCCAGGTGAAAGTGGGCAGCACTGTTTTGTACCCCTTTGGAGTGGAAATGGTGGAGAGAAGAGATTGTTAGTACACACTCTGGCTCTGGAGGTAGAGTAAAGCATTTTCAACCAAGAAATAAATTGGTGTCCAAAACCAAATCTAGTCAAAATTTCCCAGCGGTAATTTAATTAGCCTTCTTCGTGTTAAGGGATACTACCAATCCCACATCATTGCCCTGCAATATTCTAGAAATATTAGTAAACAGTCGCCTAATAATACCACTTAACCACGGGTTTTTTCTAGAAAATTACTCAGAACCCCCAAACATTATATATATATATTTTTTAGCAGAGACCGTGGGGATTAAAATGGCTGTCATTGAAACTTTTTGTCTGTATTTGCGCAGCAATTTTTCAAACCCAATTTTTTTGGGGAAAAAAACAGTTTCATGAATTAAAAAGAAACAAAACAGTAAAGTTAGCCCAATATTTTTGTATAATGTGAAAGATGATGTTATGCTAAGTAAATAGATACCTAACATTCACGATTTAAAATTGCGCATACACATGGAATGGCACCAAACATTGGTACTTAAACATCTCTATAGGCAACGCTTTAAAAACATTTTTAGAGGTTACCAGTTTAGAGTTACAGAGGAGGTCTAGTGCTGAAATGATTGCGCTCGCTCTAACGGTTGCAGCGATACCTCACATGTGTGGTTTGAACACCGTTTACATATGTGGAAGGAGCTTACATATGCGTTCGCTTCTGTGCAAGTTACGGGGGCATGTTAAAATTTTTTTTTTTATTGTTTATCGTCTCTTAAAATTTTTATTTTTTGATCACTTTTATTCCTATTACAAGGAATGTAAACATCCCTTGTAATGGGAATAGTGAGTGACAGGTCCTCTTTATGGTGAGATATGGGGTCAATAAGACCCCTCATCTCTCCTCCAAGCTGGAAAGACCGAGATCAAAAAAAAAAGAGTTGTCTTGGTCTTTCCAGCCATGATTACGGCTTTGTTTACTAAAGCCGGCCCAGACGTGACGCCATAATGTCACACCCTGGCCTCCAAGGGCCATAGAGATGACTGGTGACCAGATGGTCATGAGTCATCTCCCTGACAAATATCTGGCGGCGACGGATCTCTTCTCTCTGCCGCCGATCATACGGGCGGTACGGGAGAAGCACCGAATAGCGGCAGGAGGGGGGATGTCCCCTTCCACTGCCTATAAGAACAATCAAGTGGCTGAACTGCAGGGAATCGCCGGCTGGAAAGAATGATATCTGAATGGTGGCTGTAGCTGCTGGCATCATTCAGATATCACCACTCAAACACAAGGACGTCATAGTGGTTAAGTGGTTAATGTTGATTCCCTTGCGGGGCATGAATCCAGTTTGATCGGGGTGTATCAATGAAGGGATATTACTCCTATCAGTCTATTCGCATAAAAATTTGCACTTGCAGAAGAGAGATCAGGTGATAAGAGGCACAACAGCTTGGGTCCTTACCCGGCTTGGGAATTACTATGATAATTGCATCAGACATTGAAGCAGACAAACTGCCTTCAGCTAGAGCCTCGGTTAAAGTCTTGTGAAAAATAGGTGTCAACTCCTTAGAGTAAACTTTAAAGAATTCGATACCATCTGGACCCAGGGTTTTTCCTGACTGGATTGTGGTAATGGCAGCTTGGACCTCTTCAAGTGAGGTTGGAGAATCCAATTTCACCTGTTGGGTCATGGTAAGAATCAGAAGAGGTTGGAGAATCCAATTTCACCTGTTGGGTCATGGTAAGAATTAGAAAAGTAATATTGTCTAGATAACAGGTCAGTACCTGAGGGTCACAGGGTACCCTCGAAGTACAGTATCTCACAAAACAGAGCAAACCCCTCACACATGTAAATATTTTATTATATCTTTTCATGTGACAACACTGAAGAAATTACACTTCGCTACAATGTAAAGTAGTGAGTGTACAGCTTGTATAACAGTGTAAAATTTCTGTCCCCTCAAAATAACTCAACACACAGCCATTAACCTCCCTGGCGGTATGATTATGCCAGATGTTTGCATCTAAAAGCGGTACATTGTTTTGCATAGAAATTTGGCATTTCATATTGTAGGTCTGTAATTATTAGGAATAACTCATTTAAATCTGTCCAAACAAGAGTCTAGTAGACATCCCGGGTATGATACATTTTGAAACACGAAAACATAAATTATAATATAATAAATAACTATAAATAATCATTAAAAATAATAACATAATAGTAATACAAAATTATTCAATAATGTAATCAAATGAAAAACACTGAAATTTGCTCATTTGCAGAATTGTCACTGTTGTCACTTTCAGTGTCTGATGATAAATTTCCCCACAAATCAGTATCACTCAATTCTGCAAATGATTCTTATTTACTATCGGTGTTTTCTAGCTGATCAAAAGACACTTTTGACGTAAAGGGACACTTTTTGGTTGCCATGGACATTCTCAAGTTTCCAGGCAGACAGAATGACATATATGATATAAAATTGCATGCAGGGCACTGGGCAAGCCACTAGGGACAAAAGGGGTGTGAAATTATTTCATACAGTAATGTAATCTTACAGATTACAGTGTACTGTATGTTTACTGTGTTTCACTATCTGAATTTGCCACCGGTCTCCGCTCCCGTGCGATGCGACACATGCAGGGAACGGAGCCCGGCACACAAAAGACACAGTAACACTGCCTGGATCCAGCGATGCAATCCCAAGTGTGGCTCGGGGTTACCGCTCTTGGTACAGAAAATTCACCCCGAGCCACACTCGGGAATACTGCCAGGGGGGTTAATGTCTAAACCGCTGGCAACAAAAGTGAGTACACCCTAAGTAAAAATGTCCAAATTGGGCCCAATTAACCATTTTCCCTCCCCATGTGACTCGTTAGTGTTACAAGGTCTCAGGTGTGAATGGGGAGCCGGTATGTTGAATTTGGTGTTATCGCTCTCACTCTCTCATACTGGTCACTGGAAGTTCAAAAAAAGAATTGTACATACATAAAGATGGCCTAGGCTTTAATAAGATTGCCAAGACCCTGCAACTGAGCTGCAGCACGGTGGCCAAGACCATACAGCAGTTTAACAGGACAGGTTCCACTCAGAACAGGCTTCACTATGGTCAACCAAAGAAGTTGAGTGCACATGCTCAGCATCATATCCAGAGGTTGTCTTTGGGAAATAGACGTATGAGTGCTGCCAGCATTGCTGTCTGAGTTGAAGCGGTGGGGGGTCAGCCTGGCAGTGCTCAGACCATTCGCCGCACACTGCATCAAATTGGTCTGCATGGCTGTCGTACCAGAAGGAAGCCTCTTCTAAAGATGATGCACTAGAAAGCCCGCAAACAGTTTGCTGAGGACAAGCAGACTAAGGACATGGATTACAGGAACCATGTCCTGTGGTCTACTGAGACCAAGATAATCTTATTTGGTTCAGATGGTGTCGAGCGTGTGTGGCGGCAACCAGGTGATACTATTAACACATTTCCCCTGTGCAGCTAGCTCACAACCGGTCCTTATAAGTTGTCAATTACCTGAATGTCAATGACCATAAAAAATACACCACCAATAGGGCTCCAGTGTTAAGATGGTTGATAGAGAAGAACAATGGTGAAACCACAGAAGGAGGTATATCAACGCCGGAGAGGAAAATCAATGCATCAGCATTCACATATATACTAGCAATGCATCAGAGATAACCAAAAGTTTATATCTACCTGTATTTGAGGTCAATGACTTCCAACCACTAAAGACAACTATGGTAGTCTCATATTCAAAAAATATTGCCCAAACAGCAGACCAATCACAGATAAGTTGCCCATTAAAGCTCACTGTGATCCTACAAAGAGTATATAATTAGCGAAAAATCAAGAGTCAATTCCATATTCACTAACGAAGAGGTCATACCCTTAGCATGAGTCTGAAGCATTATGAGTAGATCTGCATATGGGTGTGCACACTACAAAGGTTATCATTAGAGTTTGTTATAGACCTCCCAGTGTTAAAGAGGAGGTGGAGACTCTGCTCCTTGCACAGATGGAAAGAGCTGCAAGGGCTGGGACAGTGATAACAATGGGGGATTTTAACTACCCGGAAATTAACTGGAGTAATGGCACTGCTGGGACAGTTAAAGGGCAAAAATGTATAAACCTATTATAGGACAATTTTATGAACCAGTTTATTGAGGCCCCAACTAGGAATGACGCTTTGCTGGACCTGGTAATCTCAAACCATGCAGAGCTTATTACCAATATTCACATAAAACATCTGGGTAACAGTGACCACAACATGATTTCATTTAATGTAAGCTGCAATCATCAAACACATATGGGAAAGATAAAAACACTTAATTTTAAGAGAGCAAATTGCACAAGGATGAGGGCTGCTCTCCAGGACTTAGCCTGGGAGGGAATATTGGCATTGATGAACACAGAACACAAATGGGAATTTTTCAAAAAACTGTATGCCAACTCACTGAGAAGTATATTCCCATGGGCAATAAGTTTAAAAGGCTAAAAAGAAAGCTCACGGCCAAAGTTAAAAAAGTTATAAATGATAAGAAAAGAGCATTTAAAAAATATAAAAATGAGGGAACACTATCATCTTTTAAATGTTACAAAGAATATAACAAAATATGTAAAAAGGAAATCAAGGACACAAAAATTCAAAACGAACGACAGATTGCAAAAGATAGTAGGACAAACCCCCAAAAATTCTTCAAATATATTAATAGTAAAAAGGTCAGGTCTGAGCATGTAGGCCCTTTACAAAATAATCTAGAATGCATGACTGGGGACAAAGAGAACGCAAACATATTATATACATTCTTCAGCTCTGTGTATACAAAGGAGCATGGGGGAGCTCATGTCCATAATGGGGGTGGTAGTGACACAGCCCCAAATGATCCACAATGGCTCAAAAGTGAAATGGTCACGAACCTGGACCAGATGGCATCTATCCACGGATCCTAAAGGAATTGAGCGCTGTCATTTCAAAGCCATTGTATCTAATTTTTAGGGACTCCTGGAATAGTACCACTGGATTGGCGTAGGGCCAATGTGGTGCCCATATTTAAAAAGGGATCAAAGTCTTTACCAAGTAACTATAGACCTGTTAGCTTAACTTCTATAGCCGGGAAGATACTGGAGTTTAATAAAAGACCACATACAGTAGATGAGTTCTTGTTGGAAAAAATGTTTTAAGCAACAGACAGCATGGATTCATGAAAGACAGAAGTTCTCAAACAAACCTGATTTATTTTTATGAGGAGGTAAGTAAAACCTTGGACAGAGGGGTGGGTGGCTGTGGACGTGGTATACTTGGATTTCGCAAAAGCGTTTGACACCATTCCCAACACATAGCTAATGTGTAAGGTAAAGTCTACAGGCTTGGAAAGATCAGTTTGTAAATGGGTAGAAAACTGGCTAAAAGACCAAATTCAGAGAGTAGTGGTTAATGATTCTTACTCTGAATGGTCTAAGGTTATCAGTGGTGTACCCCAAGGTTCAGTCTTGGGACACTTACTTTTCAATATATTTATAAATGATATAGGGTCTGGGATTAAAAGTACAATTTCAGTGTTTGCAGATGACACCAAGCTATGCAGTGGAATAACGTCCTTACAGGATGTCTCCAACTTATAGGCAGACCTCAATGCACTGTCTAATTGGGCGACTATGTGGCAAACGAGGTTTAATATTGATAAATGTAAAGTTATGCATTTGGGGGCTAAGAATATGCATGCATCATACATACTAGGGGGAGTACAACTGGGGGAATCCATAGTGGAGAAGGATCTGGGGGTTTTGGTAGATCATAAGCTTAATAATGGCATGCAATGCCAATCTGCAGTTTCCAAAGCAAGCAAAATCCTTTCTTGTATTAAGAGAGGTATGGACTCCAGAGATAGAGACATCATTTTGCCCCTGTACAAATCATTAGCAAGACCTCATCTGGAATATGCAGTTCAGTTTGGGGCACCAGTTCTCAAAAAGGATATCGGGGAACTGGAGAAAGTGCAGAGAAGGGCAACCAAATTAATAAGAGGCATGGAGGAGCTCAGATATGAGGATAGATTAGAGGAACTGAATTTATTCTCTCTTGAGAAGAGGAGGTTAAGGGGGATATGATCAACGTGTACAAATACATAAGGGGTCCATATAGTGAACTTGGTGTTGAGTTATTCACTTTAAGGTCATCACAAAGGACAAGGGGGCACTCTTTACTTCTAGAGGAAAAAAGATTCCATCTCCCAATACGGAAAGGTTTCTTCAGTAAGAGCTGTGAAAATGTGGAATAGACTCCCTCCAGAGGTGGTTTTGGCCAACACGGTAGATTGCTTTAAAAAAAGGCCTGGATTCTTTCCTTAATGTAAATAATATAACTGGGTACTAACATTTTTAGGTAAAGTTGATCCAGGGTGAATCCGATTGCCTCTCGAGGGATCATGAAGGAATTTTTTCCCCCCGCTAGAACTGCATGATTAATCATATTAAAATCGCAATCTCGATTCACCCCCCCCCCCCCCCTGCGATCTCCATCACATATTACCACGATTTTCAGTGCAGTTAATGGAGTCCGACTTGCAGACTTGACTTGACTGTAATAGAAGTCAATGCAAGTCGCCTGAAGTCTCCCCAGGAATCCTTTTCTAAAGTCGGAGCGACTTGAGTCTGGGCAAACTGCCAAGTCTGGGCAGAGAGCCAACTCAAGTTGATAAAAGAAGTAAAAAGATACTATGTTTCAAATGATCAAAGGGTTGAACTCCCGTGTATAGAAGAGTTTAGTTTAACCATTTAAAGACTAAATCTTTTCTGACATTTGCTGCTTACAAGAAAAAATCCAGTATTTTCTGCTAGAAAATGACTTAGAACCCCCAAACATTATATTAATATTTTTTTTAGCAGAGACCCTAGAGAATAAGATAGCGGTTGTTGCAATATTTTATGTCAGATGGTATTTGTGCAGCGGTCTTTCAAACGCAATTTTTTTGCAAAAATTACACTTTAAAAAAAAATAAAAAAATAAACAGTGCTGTTAGCCCAATTTTTTTGTATATGTAAGATGTTACGCCGCGAGAATTGTGAGAGAATCATGATCTTTATTGCCTTCATCTGGATCAACTATGGGTGAAGGATGGTTATATATAATTTTTCTATTTTTTTTTGGTTGAACTAGATTGACTTGTGTCTTTTTTCAACCTGACTAACTATGTAACTATCTGCATCACAATATGGATTTCGCGCATTGCTTCCCTCTCCCTGTATGGGCTGCAACCTCCCACTGTATGCTGGCGTCTATTTTCATACGTCACACCTTGCCCTGCAGCACCATGGATGATAAATCTGCCCACAATGAGGAGAGGCTTAGGCCAAGATGACACGAGGCCAAGATGACACGACCCTGCCCCTTCAATCACTGCAGAGGCTGAAATGTAGCCATCTGCAGGATAATTCACTATTTGGGCAGCAAATGGACGCTCAATCAATGGCACCGTGCCCCGGATTGAAACCGAGCAGCCAATTCCCACAACGCCCTGGGCATCCGTATGGTCACCTAATCCTATTTCCATCCTTGTAAAACCCCAATCTCATAGGGCTCGACCATTAGAGCGCCACCTAGAGTGAAGGTATGAAAATACAGATACTGACACTCCAAAGTGGAAACATATTGGAAATAAATTGAAATATTTATTTACTGAAGCCCAATGATTAAAAAATCAAGATAAGAACACTACTGGTAAATATGATATATACTTTCCCAAAAGGGAATGACAGGACAGTAATAGGCTCTCACTGCAGAAGGGAAATGCGGTACAATCAATACAAAATAAAGAGCATATAACCACAATATTAATATAGTATTTAAACCTATCTGGTATCAGGTACAACTTTTTCTCTATTCAACAAAAGAACAGATTTAGATGCTAAATGAGGAAATAAATCCCTTTTATTTTTGCCATCATAGAAAGGGCTTGTAGCTAATGGATTTGTTCAAGCGAGGATATTTTGTGGCTGCCAAAGTGTGAATCAATATCACCTCCACTCTCATGTACTGGTAAATACTCTAAAGCAAAGAATTTCATTTTGGACAATTGGAACGAGTAGTAAAGGCCTATATGTCTGCTGATCGGAGCTTCAAATTTCTTCTTCAAAACCAGGGATACATGGTCCCTTATTCGATGAAAGAAAAATTGTTTTGTTTTTCCCATATAGAAAGCTTTGCACTCACATTCCATGTAGTACACAACTCCTATTGACTGGCAATCCGCATAGAAATTTGGTAAATTAATCTCAGTAGTATTCATTACATATCTGCAAAAATTGCATTTACAACAGGGGGCAGTACCAGTTTTTCTATGAAAATTTCAGGCCTTTTTTGCTAGATGGATGTGGGCCAATTGGTCTTTCAATGATTTTGATCTTCTAAATGTGATCTGGGGATAAGGATTGACATATTTAGATACCACGACATCTGATGCCAACAAATGCCAATATTTTTGAATAATATGGCAAACTTTATTATGTTGAGCTGCATACCTGGTTATTAATCAAACTTTTTGATCTTCAGATTTGGAATTTTTTGCGTGTATTAAATGATCTCTATCTTGTGCCTTGGCATAATGGTAGGACTTCTTATGGCACGATCGACTATACCCCCTATTTAATAGGCAGTGTTGTAAAGCCCTTTTTCATAATCTGTGTTTTGACTGCAATTTCTTTTAAGTGTCAGATATTGGCTGTAAGGTATGCTGGAGACTAGGGGTTTTGGATGAGAGCTTTTAGCATGCAGGATGGTATTTCCTGCCGAACGTTTTCGAAAAAGAGAGAGGATCCCACACTTCCATCTGCATTCACGTATATGGTGATATCAAGGAAACTGATCAATTGCTGGCTATATGTCAATGTGAATTTAACCACTTAAGGACTGGAAGGATTTCCCACTGTAGGACCAGAGCACTTTTTGCGATTCGGCACTGCTTCGCTTTAACTGACAATTGAGCGGTCGTGCAATGTTGTACCCAAACAAAATTGACCTTTTTTCCCATAAATAGAGCTTTCTTTTGGTATTTGATCCCCTCTGCATCACTTTTTTACTTTTTGCTATAATATGTAAAATATAAATGTATTCATCAGTTTTGGCCGATATATATTCTTCCTCATATCTGTGGTAAAAAAAAAAAAAAAATTGTGATCGGCGTGTACTGATTGGTTTGCCAAAAGTTGCCGCGTATACAAACCATGAGAATTAATTTATGGCGTTTTTGCTATTTTTTTTTTTGGCGGCGATCTGCGATTTTTATCAGGGCTGCGATATTGCAGTGGACATGTCGGACATTTTTTGGGACCAATGACACTTATACAGCGATCAAAAATTGATATATCCACTGATTACTGTGTAAATGTCATTGGCAGTGAAGGGGTTAACCTGCAGGGAGCAATCTAGGGGTTAACTGTGTTCCCTAGGCGTGTTCTAACTGTGAGGGGGCTGGGATGCCAGGGGCATAAGAGATCTATCTGATCCCAGTGACAGGGATCAGTAGATCTCTTACATGCCGCCTGACAGAGAGGAGAACCATCGTGTTTACATCGGCGATTCCCCTTTTTCTTCTTTGCCAGGCAATCGCGGGTAGCCGGTGGACATCAAGTCTGCTGGGCCCAAAGCCATACTGCTGCAGAGTGCGGTGGGCATGAGAGGATGCCACCGGTGGTACGCTCCTGCCCACTAGCCACACACGAGCGAGCCGCCGTTTATATACAGCGATTCGCGGGATTGTGCCACTCTGCAGCAGTAAATGTACGCGAGCCTGTCCGGAACCGGTTAAGATTATACTGATTCATCTTTAGGGTTTCAAGGAAGGAGAGAAGCTCCTCCCTTGAGCCCGTCCAGATGATATATGATATACAGTATCTCAGTGAGTATCTAAGTGAGTACACCCCTCACATTTTTGTAAACATTTTATTATAGCTTTTCATGTGACAACACTGAAGAAATGATACTTTGTTACAATGTAAAGTAGTGAGTGTACAGCTTGTATAACAGT
Organism: Glandirana rugosa; assembly: GCA_018402905.1. Lineage (NCBI taxonomy): Eukaryota > Metazoa > Chordata > Amphibia > Anura > Ranidae > Glandirana > Glandirana rugosa. The sequence continues at coordinate 3,242,861 of BLSH010373257.1, read as the reverse complement.
GTAAATTTGCTGTCCCCTCAAAATAACTCAACACACAGCCATTAATGTCTAAACCACTGGCAACAAAAGTGAGTACACCCCTAAGTGAAAATGTCCAAATTGGGCCCAAAGTGTCAATATTTTGTGTGGCCACCATTATTTTCCAGCACTGCCTTAACCCTCTTGGGCATGAAGTTCACCTGAGCTTCACAGGTTGCCACTGGAGTCCTCTTCCACTCCTCGGTGATGACATCATGGATCTGGTGGATGTTAGAAACCTTGCGCTCCTCCACCTTCCGTTTGGGGATGCCCCACAGATGCTCAATAGGGGTTAGGTCTAGAGACATGCTTGGCCAGTCCATCACCTTTACCCTCAGCTTTTTTAGCAAGGCAGTGGTCATCTTGGAGGTGTGTTTGGGGTCGTTATGTTGGAATACTGCCCTGCGGCCCAGTCTCCCAAGGGAAGGGACCATGCTCTGTTTCAGAATGTCACAGTACATGTTGGCATTCATGGTTCCCTCAATGAACTGAAGCTCCCCAGTACCAGCAGCAATCATGCAGCCCCAGACCATGACACTCCCACCACCATGCTTGACTGTAGGCAAGACACACTTGTCGTTGTACTCCACACATGCTTGACACCATCTGAACCAAATAAGTTTATCTTATTGCCACAGGGCATGGTTACAGCAATCCATGTCCTTAGTCTGCTTGTCTTCAGTAAACTGTTTGCGGGCTTTCTTGTGCATCATCTTTAGAAGAGGCTACCTTCTGGGAGGATAGCCATGCAGACCACCACTGACAGGCTGACCCCTCCACCCTCTCAAACTCTGCAGCAATGCTGGCAGCACTCATACGTCTATTTCCCAAAGACAACCTCTGGATATGACACTGAGCACATGCACTCAATTTCTTTGGTTGACCATGGCGAGGCCTGTTCTGAGTGGAACCTGTACTGTTAAACCACTGTACGGTCTTGGTCACCGTGCTGCAGCTCAGTTTCAGGGTCTTGGCAATCTTTTTATAGCCTGGGGGGGTGCGGTGTTAGCACCCTCCCCCTGGTGTTTGCGTGCGATTCGTGTCGGCACCACAGCTCATCCCAGAGCAACTTCTTCTGGCTATTGCGGGCCGGATGTGTCGTCAGGGCTCTGCCGCTACTTCCGGCCACTTGTTGACGCTGGGGGTCATGTGGAGGGGTCACCTGGCGCGCTTCCTGTCCGCTGCTTTGAGCCGGAGATTGTAGTGGGGGGGGTGCATTCCAGTGTGACCCTCATGCTGCACGTGGGAGCTGATGGCGGTTGCCATCAATCTATCTGCCCATTCACAGTCCTTGGAGGCATGTGATCATCCGTGCCTCCAATCAGGGCAATGGGCAGTTCCCTAGAGGGATATTTATTGGGGGCTTTTTCATTACCTGGTCTGGCTGTGACTGACTGAGGTGGTTCCCTGATCCTTCCCATCTGCAGTTAATGACCGCTTGATGTTTGTAACCATTACAGGTAAAATTGCAGCATTTCTCTATTTTCTCTTTGTACTTTTTTGAGTACTTGCTGGTGGTTAGTTTGGTTTCAATGATTTTTCATTGAACCTTTTTTCTTTTTTATGTATAGGGCTTGTTGTGGCTATGATTGGTTCACCCTGGCTCTGAATCCTTGGAATGTCTATGTGCCTCCACTTTGAACTTTTTGTGCCCTTTATATCTGGATTGGAGACTACTGGGGACCAGCTACCCATGGTCCCAATCTATATATCTGGAAAAGATCTGTCCTGTGGTCATTTGCTGCATTATGATTTAATTTGATTCATAAAAGGTGGGTTTTGCCTTGGAAGCTTTTTTAACGTTGCCTTGCTTTTGTCATTTTCTATCTAAATGTTTGGCCCTTTTCTATGTAGATCCCTCTATCCCCTCTTGCATTGTCAACCTTGAGGCCCCTGTTGGAGTGCTCCCCGGTCTGGGGGACACCTTGGGAAGCTTCCGGTTGTGGGGGACACTGTCTGGAGATCTCTATTGGCCGACTGTCTTGGGCTATGCATCACCATAGACCACCATCAAGGTGAAACAATTTCATTGTTGTTCATGCATGAGCATGCCTTTATTAACATGTGTATATTGTATGGTTATATGTGTGATTTTAATTATCACTATTTTCAACATTAGAGCAAGGAAGACAGTTCGCAGTCAAAAGGTAGGATATTGATTGGAAGCAGCATATGCAACTTACCTGTATTTGAGGAATTGCTACAGTGTAACCCTGTGGAGTATTTCCATTTTTTATTGTATATTACTGTACCCAAGACTGTGATGTTGTCATGATATAAATTTTAACAAATGTATGAATAAATGTATTTTTATTTTCAATACCTGAGTCTGTAACTATTGCCTGTACCATCCCATCAAAACTTTCCATGTGCAAATTTCCCTTGGGATATGGTGATGGTTACAGCCTACGGGTTCTGTCCTTAGCTCACTGAACATTAGTTTTGTTCATTTCTGTTATAAAATTTTGCAAATTAGTATTTATTCTTCATAAATTTAGGACAAAATTTTAGGGATGCACCGAAATTTCGGCCGAAAATGGCATTTTCGGCAAATTGCCGAAAGAAAAGAAATGCCGATAATGAATCAGAAAAAGGGGCGGGGTCAAACAGGGTCACCCT
>BLSH010373257.1:3208019-3236992 GCA_018402905.1 Glandirana rugosa | reverse complement strand
TTTCTGGTTTATTACATGTGACTAAACAAAAAAAAAATAGTTTGTACACATCGTAATATTTAAAACATCACTACGTGGCTTACCTTTAAAAACACGGCTTTGGCTATCGCTTTTAAATCCTACGTGATCCGGCTTTTGGCTATGGCTTTTACTTTCAAAAATTTTTTATTAATATAAAAAATATACATCAACATAATATAAGGTGAAAATTAATTATAGTAGTCAAATTTAATTATACTTAAACAACCGGTAATAACCGTGAAAATCACGTTCTTTTCGATTTTTTTTACGTCAGACGTCAAACACTGGTCAGACTGCATTTTTTTTAGCTTTTCTTGCACTAAAAGTGCCAATAATGGCCAACAAATTCATATTAATTTAAACTGATGATATTAATTAAAAGTGGAATATAATACAACTACATATAAAAAATATAATTATTTTTTAAAAACTTTCATTTTCGGTATCGGTTTTCGGCCTAGTGCATCCTAAATTTTCGCTATCGGTTTCGGCACAAAAATTTCCATTCGGTGCATCACTACAAAATTTATAATGCTACACATGTTTGATAAAAAAAAAACAAATCAGTGTACATTATTTGGTCTTTGTGAAAATCATAGAGTCTACAACCTATGGTGCCATTCACTGAAAATTGATCACACCTGATGTACTGACCACTTATCTCATTTCTTGAGACCCTAACAAGCCAGGACAGTACAAATACCCCCCAAATGACCCCTTTTTGGAAAGTAGACAGCCCAAAGTATTTAGTAAAAGGCATGGTGAGTTTTTTGAAGTTGTAATTTTTTTCCCACAATTCTTTGCAAAATTGTCATATTAACAGGTTATTTCTCACACACAGTATATGCATACCACATACACCTGTACACTGTATGCTGTATTTTGACCAAAAATAAAGTCATTGCACAGGAGTACAGCCATCCATCCATTTTTTTCTGTTTCAATGTACCCGCTTGCAGGCAGTGCCGCACCCACTCCCTGGGAATAGAGGTTAAAGCTCTTCATTACTCCCAGGGCCCGCGAGAGCGGAATTCTGGGAGGACTTTATAGTACGCCCTCCCAGAATAATGAGTCCACCTTGCGGCCATGTTTCTACATTGGGCGGTCAGCAAGTGGTTAAATACCATTTTAATATTGTGGTTATGTGCTCTTTATTTTGTATTGATTGTACCACATTTCCCTTCTGCAGCGGGGGCCTGTTACTGTCCCATCATTTCCTTTTGGGAAAGAATATATCAAATTTAACAGTAGTGATCTTATCTTGATTTTTGATTTTTTAATCATTGGGCTTCAGTAAATAAATATTTGAATTTATTTCCAATACGATTCCACTTTGGAGTGTCAGTATCTGTATTTTCAGACTTTCACTCTAGGTGGCAATCTAATGGTCGAGCCTTATGAGATTGGGGATTTACAAGGATAGAAATAGGATACAAACAGGATTGGCCAGGGCGTCGTGGGAATTGGCTGCTTGGTTTCAATCCGGGGTTGGCTGTTTGAATGGCACCGTTGATTGAGCGTTCATTTGCTGCTCCCATAGTGAATTATCCTGCAGGTGGCTACATTCTAGCCTCTGCAGTGATTGAAGGGGCAGGGTCATGTTAACTTGGCTTAAGCCTCTCCTCACTGTGGGCAGATTTACCATCATGGCACCGGCTCTGCAGGGCAAGGCGTGACGTATGACAGTTCCTGTTTCAGACGTAGCGTAGTCTGCGCATGTGCGCCAATCTATTTTGAGTGTCCACGCCACTACTGACACCATTGGCTGTCAGAGTGGTGGAAGGGGGGATAAACCAGCCAGCATACAGCGGGAGGTTGCAGCCCATACAGGGAGAGGGAATCAATGTGCGATATCCCAGTGCCGCATGTCAAGGTCCTAGGTGTAGTCCTGAACTCTGAACTCTCCTTTAAGCCCTGCGTCCAATCACTGTCCAAATCTTGCCGCCTCAACCTCCACAACATCTCCAAAATACGCCCCTTTCTAACCAATGACACAACAAAGCTCTTAATTCACTCACTAGTCATTTCTCGCATCGACTACTGAAATCCCTCCTCATTGGCTTACCTCTACACAGGCTATCCCCCCTTCCGTCCATCATGAATGCTGCTGCCAGACTCATCCACCTTATCAGTCACTCTGTGTCTGCTACTCCTCTCTGTCAATCCCTCCACTGGCTTCCACTCATCCAACAAATTCAATTCAAAATACTAACTACTTACAAAGCTATCCACAGCTCTGCCTCACATCACTAACCTAGTCTCAAAATACCAATCTAATCGTTCTCTTCGTTCTTCTCAAGACCTCCGGGTCTCTAGCTCCCTCATCACCTCTTCATGCTTGCCTCCAAGACTTTTCCAGAGCCTCTCCAATCCTATGGAACTTCTTACCCCAATCTGTACGATTATCTCCTACTCTATTCGCTTTTAGACGATCCCTGAAAAGCCTTCTCTTCAGAGAAGCCTATCCTACCCACACCTAACAACTATTTTCATTTTCTCCACCTGATCATCCCCCACAATTATTACCTTTTGTTCCACTTGACTCTCCCTTCTAGATTGCGCTAACGAGGAGGGCCCTCTGATCCCTTCTGTATTGATTTGCATTGTAACTGTACTGTCTGCCCCCATGTTGTAAAGTGCTGCGCAAACTCTTGGCGCTATATAAATCCTGCATAATAATAATATTCATGTTATAATGCAGGTGAGACATTATTGCTAAGGGTATGACCTCTTTGTTAGTGAATATGGAATTGACTCTTGATTATTTGCTATTTATATACTATTTGTAGGATCACAGTGAGCTTTAATGGGCAACTTATCTGTGATTGATCTGCTGTTTGGGAAAATTTTTTGGATATGAGACTACCATCATTGTCTTTAGCAGATGGAAGTCATTGACCCCAAATACAGGTAGATATAAACCCTTGGTTATCTCTGATGCATTTCTAATATATATGTGAATGCTGATGCATTGATTCTCCTCTCAAGTGGGCCGTTGGAGGCGTTGATATCCCTCCATCTCTGGTTTCACCATTGTCCTTTTCTATCAACCCCCATAACACTGAAGCCCTTGGTGGTGTATTTTTTATCGTCATTGACATTCAGGTAATTGACAACTTATAAGGACCGGTTGTGGGCTAACTGCACAGGGGAAATGTGTTAATATGTAAAATGATTTCATAGAAAGGAAAGAGGGTGCCCGTGATGAAAACACACTCCAGGTGTCCTAAGTTCACTTCTCATTAGAGGTGGATAGACCATGTAGTAAACATAAACTCTGTCCTCTGTCTTTCACCCCGTGGTATCATGCAGGTGCTCAGTTCGTGAATAGATGGACTCTTACCACATGGAGTGGCTAGGCACTCATCATGCACTAGCTCAATACGCCTTTGTGCTAATTTGCACCAAGATTCCCGGGAAGCCTTTCCACAACGTGTCACAGTTTGGGACCGTAAAGGGATAAACAAACATATGCTCGCATAGTGTGATAACATTTAAACAGCTTTAATGTTACCATAAAACGATACATAAAATCCCCATGACTGGTTTCTGCACTCTTACCAGATCGTGGAGAGAAGCAAGCAATGTGTCCTGAGATGCAGGCGCCGACCTTCCGCGGTTCTATCTAGCCTGGTCCGGACGTTCACTTCTACGATCCCAGGATCACCAGCAGAAGTCCTTAGTGATGAAACGCATCGTGATTGGACTGCACGGCACCATTCAACTTAGACACTTGTCGTCCCGTGTCTCTCTGCTGTCCGGAGAGCTCCTGGGATCGTAGAAGTGAACGTCCGGACCAGTCTAGATAGAACCGCGGAAGGTCGGCGCCTGCATCTCAGGACACATTGCTTGTTTCTCTCCACGATCTGGTAAGAGTGCAGAAACCAGTCATGGGGATTTTATGTATCATTTTATTGTAACATTAAAGCTGTTTACATTTTATCACACTATGCGAGCATATGTTTGTTTATCCCTTTACGGTCCCAAACTGTGACACGTTGTGGAAAGGCTTCCCGGGAATCTTGGTGCAAATTAGCACAAAGGCGTATTGAGCTAGTGCATGATGAGTGCCTAGCCACTCCATGTGGTAAGAGTCCATCTATTCACGAACTGAGCACCTGCATGATACCACGGGGTGAAAGACAGAGGACAGAGTTTATGTTTACTACATGGTCTATCCACCTCTAATGAGAAGTGAACTTAGGACACCTGGAGTGTGTTTTCATCACGGGCACCCTCTTTCCTTTCTATGGGACATTGTTTGCTTATGAGATGTTATATCTATAAGAAGTTTGTGTTTATGTATCCTCAGCGCCGCTAATGCTCCTGCATGTGCATTTCATTGTATTATTTTTTCATGGTATTGTTTTAAGTGGCTGCTTTAATATTGTCAAAATTTGGACATTTTTGAATGAATTGAAGACTGGCGCGGACTGTGGACACTGAGTAGGAGCAGTACATTCAGGTCTCACCTGTGTTTTGCATGTAAAATGATTGTGTGAAATTATGAATTGTTTTTTACATATATAAAATTTGTTATTTTTTCAATCTCTAGTGATGTATATATGCCATCGTTGTCAGGAACCATGAATCAGACCAAGACAGAAGTGCAGTAAAATCACACTTTTTAATAAAAAGGTAAAATTATATAAACAGAGTAATCATCAAAACATAGCCAGGGTTCGGTAACCAGAGCAGATAGTCAAAGCAACCCAGTGAAACAGGAGTCCAGAGATCAGCGAGGTCAAACAAAAGGCATGCAGGGTCAGGAGCCAGGAGGAGAGTCAGCCGAGCAGGGTCTTGAATCCAGGAATCAGAAGGGAACGTCAAACAGGCAAAGTCTTTCACAGGAAAACACAGCAGAGATTTCTCCAGAGATGTTGACCAGGACGAAGGCATATGCGATGGCCAGGCAGTTTAAATAGCTAGGAGAGCTGGCTAACGAGCAGGATATAGACAACAGGTGAGACAGAGTGAGCCCTCAGCTGAGCAGCTTTCTCTGAGAAGGGAGAGCTGAGCCCAGCCCTGACAATTGTTTAGCGAAATGTGTCGAGAAATTGAATTTACTGCATTATCACGGTCCTTATATGGATTTTACATGTTGATGATTTAAATGTTTTTAAAATTATGAATAAAATTTTGATGATTTTAATAATTTTTTTAGTTTGAAATCTATTATTAGCACCATTAAAATTCCATTTATTTCTATTTCCTTGTTTAATCTGAATAGATAACATTCTGGGAGTATATTTTTTATACACTGGTTAGTTCATCTTTAGATTCAGGAACGTTCTTCTAAATTAATACCTTCTTTGGGGAATCTGTTTCTGATAAGATATGCAATACAGGAATTGAGGCCATGGAACCAACTGCTTTAAAGAATGTGTTTTATCAGGATTGCCAAAATTATTTTTATTTATTTATTTCAGGGACTTATATAGCGCCATCAATTTACGCAGCGCTTTACATATACATTGTACATTCACATCAGTCCCTACTCTCAAGGAGCTTACAATCTAAGGTCCCTAACTCACATTCATACATACACATACTAGGGACAATTTAGACAGGATCCAATTAACTTACCAGCATGTCTTTGGAGTGTGGGAGGAAACCGAAGTAACCAGAGAAAACCCACGCAGGCACAGGGAGAACATGCAAACTCCAGGCAGATAGTGTCATGGTTGGGCCAGCGACCCTTTTGCTGCTAGGCGAAAGTGAGGGGATGTGTCAATTCAGACTTTCACAGATATTTTTATTATATACTATATTAATAAGTACTGAAATAAGAGACAAGGCAGCTTGAGCCGAAAGACAGGAGGGATCCAGAAAAAGGCCTAAAGGAATTGATGGATGCAATGTATATATATATATATATATATATATATATATATATATATATATATATATTGTGACAGCAGGTGCGGGTAAAACAACCCTGCCCACTGTCACAGGGAAGTAGGAGTGAGGTTTAGGATGCTGAGCATGGTACATGTTACACCCTAAACAAAGGGGTAATGTGTAACATGTTCAAAAGGAGAACCTATCTTTTAACCACGTAACGACCTCCCGCCATCATTTGACGGCGGCAGTCTGGCTCAATGACGTGAACAACCGTCACCTGGCGGCGGCTGCGAGATCGAGGATCGTGGGCGCATGCTCACTGTATAGCAGGGGAGCCATGGAACGGGTAGGGCAGACTCCATGTCCGCATGACTACCCGCGATCGCCCCCCCCCCGCAGTGACACAACAGGGAACACTAATGTAAACAAGCAGATCCCCGTTCTGACAGGGGAGAAGGAGTGTGATCATATGCTCCCTGTATATGGGAGCAGAGATCACTCCCCCCCCCCCCCAATCAGCCCAGCACCCACACAGTTAGTAACACATTCTAGGGAACACTAATGTAAACAAGCAGATCCCCGTTCTGACAGGGGAGAAGGAGTGTGATCATATGCTCCCTGTATATGGGAGCAGAGATCACTCTCCTCCCCCAATCAGCCCAGCACCCACACAGTTAGTAACACATCCCAGGGAACACAGTTAACCCTTTGATTGCCCCTTAGTGTTAACCCCTTCCCTACCAGTGACATTTATACAGTAATCAGAGCATTTTTATAGCACTGATCACTGTATAAATAACAATGGTCCCAAACTGATGAATAAATAATTTTTTTTCTTTTTTTGGATATGTATTTTAGCAAAAAGTAAGAAATAACGTTTTTTTTCAAAATTGTTGCTCTTTTTTGTTTATAGCGCAAAAAATAAAAACTGCAGAGGTGATCAAATACCACCAAAAGGAAGCTCTATTTGTGGGAAAAAAAGGACAACAATTTCGTTTGGGTAAAATGTTGCACGACTGCGCAATTGTCAGTTAAAGTGATGCAGTGCCGTATCACAAAAAATGTTCTGGTCATTAAAGGGGAAATCCTTCTGGGCAGAAGTGGTTAAAGATAAAAAAAATAAAAAATAATTAACAAAAATGACCATCCAATACGTAAATCAGATATTACCCTATAAAGGTATATCGTTTGCATACGTTGCAGAAATGTGCAATTACAATGCCAGACTTTACTCCCTCAAGGTATATCAAAGTATATAACCCAAACATATATTTTTAAAATCACATTGTTGACATTTTTTATGTCCCAGGGTATTTGCGCAGAGGTTTTTCAAACATAATTTTTTGGGGAAAAGTACACATTTTTTAAATTCTAATGCAAGTAAAACACACTATATAACCCAATTTCTTTGTAAGAAATAAAAGATGTTACGTCGAGTCAATAGATACCAAACATGTCATGCTTTAAATTGTGCACGCCTGTGCAATTGCGATAAATGATGTAATATTTACTACCCATAGGTGACACTTTTAAAGCCTTTACAGGTTACCATTTTAGATTTACAGAGGAGGTCTAGTGCTAGAATTATGTAATGTAAATCATTTTTTTTCGTTTTGTTTGTTTACTTTTTTTCTTTTTGTTATTTTATTCATGTTTTTATAAATAGGGTTAACAGGAACTTTTGGTCTCTCCAAGTGTAACATTACTTTATTTATGGTATATCTATATGATTTTCTTGCATATAATGTTTATATGATTTTAATATCCATTTTCCCTGTTAATTGTTTATACTGTATATGCAATGTGGTGCTTGCATATTCTTCATGAATTGTTGTTAATATATAAAGCCACAAGAGGGAGCTCTTTTATGCAGGATTACATTGTATTATTTATTTTCAATGAGGATGTTTTTAAGTCTTCAAATTTCTTTGTTTTTGGATTTTAAGATTTCTTAAAGAGTGTCTTTTTTGTCAGCTCTTACTAATTATATATATGGAATTGAGAGATCCACATCCCTGCACAGGTGATTTCTCTCTCCGAAGGCTGCTTTTCTTGGTTGGGCACCTCCGGTGTCATGGCCGTATTAAAAGGTGACTGCTGATATTGCACACAAACCCTCCAATCCCATAAGACGCAAGTTTTGGGGAAACGCGTAAAAGGGCGGAGAGTGTGTGTCGGCGGTATTCACTGCTTAAATGTCAGTGGAATTACCCTTTAATAAAAACATCCTGTAGTATTACACTAAGAGTCTCTTCCTGCTTTAAGGAAGCTATGAGAGCAGACCTTGATCCGATTCAATCAATTATGGAGCATATTACTAAGATGCAGTTTTGATATGAGAATTACCAATCGGCGGATGGATATTATGCCTTGATGATCCCTGTAATTCGGGATCCACATCATTTGGTAAGCTGCCATCTTCTTTAAAGGAGCACCTTTGAGCACTTCAGCACTTTTGAGAAAATACTGCACGTCAAGCATTTTTTACACATACAGTATATACAAGGGGTGCTGAAAGTAATCGATGCATCGTGATTCGGCGCTCCCCGATGCGGCATCGATACGGCGACTGCCCATAATCGGTTACTGGGTGACAAGTCGCCTCAATGCATTGCAATGGAACCGTTCTAAATAGGACTTAGAAAAAGGTTCCTGTACTACTTTTGAGGCGACTTCAGGTTGACTTCTATTTCAGAAGTCGCCTGCAAGCCACGCTGAAGTCGCCTCGAGTTGCCCTGCAAGTCGGATCTGCGGCCTCCCGTTTACTGTGTATTAAGTGCCCCTTAGTAGTGTACATGCTTATTTGTATTAACATACCGCATTTCTCACAGTGCCTCTCTCTGCACTCATGACAGCCCAGCCCGCCTCTCTCCTCTCTCGTCTCCGGTGTTTGGCAGTACGCCGGCTGATGTCAGCGAGGGATTCTCAGCCTCGCCCGCCTCTCTTCTGATCTGTCAGCTACAGTCAGCGGGCGGGGCTGAGAATCCACCGCTGTGTGCAGAGAGGCACTGTGAGAAATGCGGTATGTTGCTACAAAGAAGCATGTACACTACTTAGGGGCACTTAATACACAGTAACCGGGGGTTTATTAAGTTATTCTAACACCTGTCCACCACACCACCCACACCCATCACTACCAACAAGCATCACCCACACCCACCTACATCCACCATCACCATCTACACCCACCATCATCACCCATACCCATCTACACCCAGCATCACCACCCACACCCATCTACACCCACCATTACAACCCACACCCATCTACATCCACCATCACCACCCACACCCATCTACACCCACCAATACCATCCACACCCATCTACACCCACCATCACCACCCACACCCATTTCTACCTAGCATCATCCACTGACACCCATCATCACCCACACCCCTCTACACCCATCATCACCCACTGACACCCATCTACGCCCACCATCACCACCCACACCCACCACTACCTAAGATTACTTACTGACACCCATCATCCCCCAAGCCCCTCTACACCCACCCACTGACACCCCTCTACACCCATCACCACCCACACCCCTCTGTACCCACCCACTGACACCCCTCTACACCAACACCCATCACTACCCAGCATCACCCACACCCCTCACTACCACCCACACCCCTCTACACCCAGCATCACCCACTGACACCCATCATCACCCACACCCCTATACACCCATCACCACCCACACCCCTACACCCAGCATCACTGACACCCACACCCCTCTACACCCTTCCACTGACACCCATCACTACCACCCACACCCCTCTACACCCATCATTCCCCAAACTCCCCCATCCTTCTGTTCCTATCCATGGATTCCTCCTTCCCCAGACTCCCCCATCCTTCTATTCCTGTCCATGGATTTCTCCATCTCCATCCCCAGACTCTCCCATCCTTCTATTCCTGTCCATGGATTCCTCCATCCCCAGACTCCCCATCCTTCTATTCCTGTCTATGAATTCCTCCATCCTTTAGTTCTTACCCTCCCTTATATCCTAGTTGTGATGCATTGTGATGCATTGCGGAATCAAATCGAATCATTGACCAGATAATCGTAATCTAATCGAATCAGGAGACCAGTGAAGATGTGCACGCCTAGTATATACATGGACTTTTATTAATTTGGATATATTGTTTGTTATCAAATAAACTGTATATGTGGGAGATTCAAGGTCCATATATCATAGTAATTTGCACAATTCCTTTGACGTTTGATTGCAATTTATGTATTGATCATAGTGAAAGATTTATTTCTTAAAGGGACAGTGCACTATTGTTTATAACTAGTGCTAGCATTACTGCCCATGATCTGGCGTTTGCGGCGATACCTCACATGTGTGGGATGAGTGCTGTATGCATGTGTATTTGCCTTTGGGCAATAGCACGAGGGAGCAGAGGCGCTTTATTTTATTTTCTAACCACTTCAATACCGGGCCTATTTTCTGGACTTGGTGTTTACAAGTTAAACCCCCCCCCCCCCCAAACATTATATATATATATTTTTTTTCTAACACCCTAGAGAATAAAATGGCGGTCGTTGCAAAACTCTATGTCGCACCGTATTAGCGCAGCGGTCTTACAAGCGCGATTTTTTTTTTTTTTTTAAATTCACTTTTTTGAGTGAAAAAATAAGACACCAGTAAAGTTAGCCCAATTTTTTTTCCATATTGTGAAAGATAATGTTACACCGAGTAAATTGATACCCAAGATGTCATGCTTTAAAATTGTGCCCGCTCGCAGAATGGCGACAAACTTTGCAACCTAAAAATCTCCATTGGCGACGTTTAGAAATTTCTACAGGTTACCAGTTTTGACTTACAGAGGAGATATAGTTCTAAAATTATTGTTCTCGCTCTAACGATCGCGGCGATACCTCACGTGTGGTTTGAACACCATTTTCATATGCGGGCGGGACTTACGTATGCGTTTGCTTCTACGTGCGAGCTCGCAAGGACGGGACGCTTTCAATTTTTTTTTATTATTTATTTTACTTTTTATTTTTTAATTTTACACCGTTCTTTTTAAAAAAGAAAAAAAAAATGATTACTTTTATTCCTATCACAAGAAATGTAAACATTCCTTGTAATGGAAAAAAGCATGACAGGAACACTTAAATATGAGATCTGGGGTCAAAAAGACCTCAGATCTCATATTTACAGTTAAATGCAAAAAAAAAAAAAAATGTTATGGAGCTGAGTGGGCGGCATCTTCCACTCACTCGGCTTCCTGTGCAGGGGGGGAAAGGACCCGATCATCTCCGCCTCTGCTGACAGTCCGGTAAGTGGCGGAGATGACGGGAAAGTGGTGGGGGGGGCACCCTCTCCCGCCCCTGATAAAAGTGATTTTGTGGCGAAAGCCGCTGAGACCACTTTTATCTTGTGCAGAATTGCCGGCACTAAACAACGGCACTAAACAACGGTATCTGAATGGTGCCTGTAGTATGACGTTATATGACGCCCTTGGTGTTGAAGGGGTTAATCATTTATTTATTTATTTTACACTGTTGCTTTAATTATTTTTTTGATCACTTTTATTGCTGTCACAAGGAATCTAAACACCCTTTGTGGCAGCAATAGCCACATGATAGGTACTTTTTATGGAGGGATCTGAGGTCTTTTAGACCCCAAATCCCTCTTCTGCCCTAAGACCTCAAATCCTTCCTCTGCCCTTGAAAGCATTCAAAATACCAAGATTGGCGTTTTGGAATACTTTTGATTTTTTAAAAATGGTGCAGTGGAACCGGAAGTGATATCATGTCATAGCTTCCGAGTTACTATCACGAACAAGAATCTGGCATTGCTTGGCTGTCTGAGTCTGTGAGAGCCGCGGAAAGGGTCCCCTCCTGCTGAACAACCAGCGTTCCCCACCACAAAGATGGCCGACAAGTTTCGTCACAGAATGACGACACCCCTGACGTCATTCTGTGGCGAAGCGCGTTGGGGGGTGCCTATGACGCGGCACAGGAGACTGGACGGAGTTGCGGCGGTCATCTTTGTGGTGGGGAATTACCAGATCCTCGTTTTCTACATGAGAAATGTGAGTGTTCTACTTGTAATTAGATAAATAGGTTTTGATATACTGCACCATAAGAGTGTACCTTTGCATTACATGGTGCCCGTTTAGAGGAGGAAGTGACCCTTAGGTGCCATTTGAATGGAACATAATGGCTCCATCTATCCCCATGTGCTGTGATCTACCTGTTTACCTTTGGTCTGGCTGGAAGTATTGTCACACAATCCAAAAGGCTGGTTTGACCCCTGTCATAAGGGTCCTTTGAATCCGGTAAGAGTCAGTAAATTTGGGTGATGGTTCTTTCAACTGTTCTTCCAAGCAATACAGAGGATATTCACTCCACCTATATGGACTAGTCACAGTCTTGGACTTGGTTAAGCGCCGCACCAACTCTATATTTCTAATACTGAATTATAGCAGAGTACAGTGCGTATAAAAAATAGTTATGGGCATGTGCCTACAGTTCAGTAACGATTACATAAAGCAAGTAAGGGCAATATGTTTTTCTCCTTGTGGCTGGAGGGGGAGAGCACAGACATGCTGTGTGTTACTGAGTAATATGGCTGGCTGCCTGCACAATGACAGGCATGATTTATGTTAAAGTGGGCTTGTTCATATTTACAGGCCTAGTGTCCCTCCCACATTCACTCCAATCCCAAAGATTCATGGGAAATGTAGTTTGATTATGGTGTAGAGACAGAGGGGAGAATATGATGCAATCATGTTCTAACAGATCCTCCTTGGCAGAATAGATGATGCATTTCTTGAATTAGAGAGCCGACTTCCTGAAAATTCAATTGGACTTTTCTCTTCAATGGTAAGGAATTTCACAAATGTAATAACTTTAGTGTTTTGGGTGTGTGTGTGTGGGGGGGGTGTACTAATGGCCGATTTTTTGCCGATCCCGGAGTTCTGCTTTCATTCTTCCTGATAGGAACAGATATATTGCAGGCATGGTTATTACATTAAAGATCAGGTTTGGAAAAATCCTTTGATCTCTGCAATAAACCAGAATTCATACATTTACTATTTATTACCTTTGGGGTAGGAGGGCCGTGATCATCCAAAAATGTTGAATTACCTGAAAAAATAAGAAAATAAAATATTTTATTTTAGGAGCAATATTTTCAAGAAAACACACTATACACTAAAATGAATTATAGTGCAAACAAACAGAATATTATACCCATATTTTTTGGTAAAATATAAAAGATAGGGTTGCATTAAGTAAACAGATACCAAATATGTCAAGTCTTAAAATTGTGCATGCCAGAAAAGATGGTACCCGAAATTCTCCATAGGTGATGCTTTAAAAGCCTTTACAGGTGATCAGTTTGGAGCTAACCATGAACTATGGCCCTAGGATTATCGCTCTCACTCTGACGTTTGTGACAATACCTCACATGTGCGGTGCAAATGATGTTTACATACACTTGCTCCCCCTATACTGCACCTTTATGTGTGTGGACGTGATTTATATAATATACAGTTGTGCTCATAAGTTTACATACCCTGGCAGAATTTATGTTTTCTTGGCCATTTTTCAGAGAATATTAATGAGAACAATAAAACCTTTCTTTCACTCATGGTTAGTGTTTGGCTGAAGCCATTTATTGTCAATCAACTGTGTTTTTTTTTTTAAAACAAAAACCGAGTTTATTAGATAAGCTGCAGAACATATAATGATACATAGAGCATTTACATGGTGATTCGTCTTAATAAAATATGACACCCAATATGACAAGGTTTACAAATATTTTAAGTCTAATCAACACTGGATGATAAAGGCATATTTAATATATCTCACAATTTTCTACAGACATTTCCCACTTAGTTTTGATATGTGCTTGAGCTGGACAACCATCTATTACATATTCTGGAATACTTGTGGGGACATCCCCGGTGCTCATATGTAATCTTTTTGAGGGGTAAAGTGGCATTAACTTCCCTCATCCAGTCCTGTATATTTGGGGGAGTGGATTGCATCCAAACCCTAGCTATAGCCTTTCTGGCAAGAAACAAAGTTTCCCTAAGGAAAATGGCCAAGTATTTGTCGGTGTCTACTTCTGGCAGCAGGCCCAAAAGGTATAGTTTAGGGTCCACGGTGGCCAGGGAGCCCATGTCATCATGGAGAAAATGAATAGCCTGCATCCAAAAGGTTTGAACGCTAGGACAGGACCAAATCGGATGATAGAACGTGCCGTCCATAGCATCACACCTGGGACAGGCAGCACTCCTATCTGGTTGGTATCTAGCAAGTCTTTTGGGGGTGAGATAGGTTCTATGTAGAATGTATAATTGAGTGAGGCGGTCCGGAAGTCTAGGGGACACCATTCTCACCCCCTCCATGATCTCATCCAGATCCTCATCTTGGATGGCACCAACGTCTGTTTCCCATTTCACTTTGAGTCGGTAAGCTAGAGTGGTGGTAGCGGAGAGGCGTATGGCCGTGTAGGGGTTGGTTATTAGTTTTGATGGGTCGTCTCCCAGATTTATGCCAATTACGTCAGGGGTAGTCATTTGTGGGTAGCCATTGGTGTATTGGGTCGTCAGGGCGTGTCTCAGTTGGAGGAATCTAAAAAAGAATTTGTTGGGCAGTGCATGTTCTATCTTAAGTTCCTGAAATGTTTTTGGTCCATTAGGGGTCAGAACCTGATGTAAATATAGTATTCCTTGACCTATCCAGCGTTTTGGGTCGGGGAACGTAAGTAACTCGGGCAAATCCCTATTGTACCAGAGGGGTGTGTGTGTGTGATAAATTGGGTATTTTGTCATTTTGACAATCCAACCCCATATGTACCGATGGTGGTAAACCACGTCCGGGTTGGACTTAAATCGGGGTGAGTGTGTCGAGTCTCAGAATTGTCTGAAGAGGAGTATGAGCCGGATGGTTAGGCCTATGACTCACAAGGGACATGTACCTAGGAAGGTCCGTTCTCAGGAGGTGGAAGAAATGTGAGGCTTGTGCTGCTAGGTAATAAGCTTGGAAGTCTGGGAGGGCGCTACCACCCATGTTTGTAGGGTTCTTCAAGGCCAACTAAGAAAGTTTATATCTGGAAGACCCCCATACAAAGGTGTTGAGAATGGAGTCTAGGGTCTTGAAAAATTTAGAGAGCATGGGGAGTGGGACATGCCACTTCATATATAATACCTTAGGGAGAATGATCATTTTAATAAGGTTAATGCGGCCACATACTCCGAGGGGGAGCCTGGCCCAGATTTGTATCTTAGATTTAAGGAGTTTGTATAGGGGTTTTTAAATTGTGTGGGGCATATTCCGTCAGAGATCTAGTTACCATGACCCCCAGGTATTTAATAGAAGACACTATTCTTAGCGGGAGGGGAACTTCAGGGCATGGGGGAGGGGAGTGGTCTAAGGGGAGAATCTGAAATTTAACCCAATTTATATTTCGGCCCGAGTGTTTCCCCATGTCTTCAATGGTGGAAAGGGCTTCCGCAAGGGAGTGATGGGGATCAGCTAAATATAACACCATGTCATCAGCATAGAGACCTATTTTGTCCTCAAAGTTCCCAATCTGCAGTCCCTCTATATTCCGATTCGCTCTTATGGTGGCCGCAAGCGGTTCTACGGCCAGAGCGCAAAGCAGAGGAGACAGAGGGCATCCCTGGCGGGTACCCCTGCCCAGGGGGAAGCTATCAGACATGCACCCCTTCACTGATACTCTAGCCCTAGGGGATTGGTAAAGCAACTTGTCCCATTTTATGAAATTAGGACCAAAACCGAATCGCTGTAAACAGGTCCATAGAAACTCCCACTGCACGGAGTCAAATGCTTTGGCCACATCCAGGGTGACAATTACCCTGGAGCCAATGTTATCATGATGGGCCTGTATGTTCATAAAAAGCCACCTTATGTTCATCGCTGTGTTCTTGCCTGGCATGAAGCCTGTCTGGTCGGAGTGGACCAAAGATAAAATCACTTGGTTAAGGCGTGATGCCAGAACTTTCGCTAAAATCTTTACGTCAACCTGGAGCAGCAATATTGGCCTATATGACTCCGGGGAGTGGGGGTCTTTCCCTGACTTTGGTATCACTATTATCTTCGCCTCCATTGACTCCCGGAGTAGCCCTGTGTCAAAAATGTCCTGGTACAGCAAGGCCAGTCTGTTAACTATAATATCTGCATACGTGACATAAAATTCGAGCAGTATCCTGTCCGTCCCTGGTGCTTTTGACCTAGCTAGACATGAAATGGCATTGGAGATATCATCTGATGTTATAGGGGCACCTAAGAGTTTCACCTGGTCCTCAGTCAACTGTGGAAGGGGTATCTCTCGCAGGTAGTCAGCCGTGTGTAAGGGAGTACATACCCGTCTGGAGGTGTATAAGTCAGCATAATACTTACGGAATTCACCCGCCACTTGACAAGGAGACGTGATTTGTTAACCCCCCAGGGTGGTCAGAGATACCACCACCGGGGGGGTAGCGTCTAAGTGGGCCAGGTAGGCCAGCAGCCTACCCGTGCGCTCCCCGTGTTCAAATATCCGCTGTTTAGTGAAAAACAGGTGACGTTTGGCTTGCTCTATATGTAGGTGGTTGACCAATGGGTTTTGAGATTTTCACTGTTTTGAGGGGTCAGGTCCTGTGCAAAAGTGTCTTCAAGCCCACAGAGATAATCTGTGGCCTGTTGGAAGGCCACTTTGGAATTGGATTTATGTCTATTTATGCGCATGGATAGCGTCAGTCTGGCATGGGCCTTAAACGCTTCCCAAGTCGTCCCTACGGTGGCTGTTCCCCTATTAGTGTCAAAGAAAAATTGGAATTCCCTGGATATGTCAGTGTGATCCTCCAGGACTGATAGCCAATAAGGGTTCAGTCTCCACTGAGCTGCTGAAGGGTCTGCATGCAATTGCAGGACTGCCCAGTAGGGGGCATGGTCCGATAAGTGTCTAGGGGAAAAGCCCGCTGCCAGTAGCTTAGGGAGCAGCACAGGAGATACAAATAAAAAATCAATCCTTGAGAGCGTGTTGTGCGTAGTGGAGAAACAGGAAAAGGATTTTGCCCTAGGATATAGGTATCTCCAGGTGTCCGTAAGTGCAAACTCCGCCATAAGGCGGCCAAACCTGGTGAGGGTTGCGGATTACACCCCTTCCACAACCACATTAAGCCTATCCAGCGCCGGGGTTAGCACCATATTAAAGTCCTCCATCCAGATCACCGGAACTGCAGGGTAGGGGGCAATAAAGTTAAGACCCTCTTTTATCACAGATGAACTGTATGGGGGAGGGATGTAACAGGCAAGTATCAGCACAGGGCGCCCGTTATTGTTGCAGAGATAAACACTATTTACCCTGGGGGTCTGTCCGCAATAATATCAATTCAAATTGCACTTTCTTTCCAATCAGCACTGAGAAGCCCCTGGAGTATTGTGAGTGTGTCGAATGAAAGGCCCATCCTACCCAGGGTCGCCTCAGCGCCACTTGTAGGTGCCCCGTAACATGAGTCTCTACTAATGTAATAATGTCTGCCTTTTGAGCCTTCAGGGATGCCAGGACAGCCATCCATTTGTTTTTATCCCGGAGGCCTCTGACATTCCAGGTAAATACTTTTAGGTTCCCCATTGGAAGTATGAGGGAAAAATAAGGTACAACATATTGGAGGGCAGACGGATCCACAAGGAGACAGGGGGCCCGCCCCACACAATCATATTACGGTTAACATGTATATCATATGTTATATCACCAGGCATTAAACATTGCAGTATTCCTCCTTGTTCTATCAGCTTTAAATAAAATGGCAATTTCAACTGCGGTGGACTAACATGTCCAACCTGTGCATCAACAAACCCCCCACCCAGCTCGACATCCCCCCAACTTGATACAAGCATTTGTCCCAGAACATAACAGTCCAACAAAGGTAAAGTTCTGGAGGTGCAATTCTTGCAGTGAGCCGTAGCCACAGGCATAGTGTATGGGAAGGATGCCCCTCAGGGTGGTGCATGGGGTTAGGCAAGAACTGGGCCCAGCTGGAAAATGTAAAAAGAAAACTGCAAACATAAAATTATAAACCAATGTTAATTTCCCTGAATGGAATGGGCGATATCCTCTCTGGGGACGCCGGTCCACTTGTGTGGCTCCGGTCATGTACAGGTGGAGAGAGGCCTCTGTATATTTTGTCGCGCTCAGGTCAAGTATGTCTATGTGGTCTCCCAAGGATTGTATTTTGGTATAGGGACGTGGAAAGGTGCCCGGAGCCATAGATAAATGTTCCGTGGATTAAGGGGTAGCGGGTATGGCCACAATTCCAGCCCAGAAAATGTGCTGCCGGTAGTCAGCTAATGGCCGGAAGGCACTTAAAGAATTACAGAATGCACTCACGTTTAGAAGAATCCTCCAGGCCGTGGCCCCCTCTGCAGGGTTTCATGCAGGGCCGGCCCTCCGGTCGATCAAGTCCATTACTTGCTCCGGAGTCTCGAAGAAATAGGCTTTCCCGTCCGCTTCCACTCTAAGACGTGCATATAGCATTGCATACTTGAGGTGGGCCGTCCTGAGCCTTCTCTTGGCCTCCTGGAACTGTGCGTGTTGCTTTTGTACTTCATTGGAGAAGTCCGGGAATGCTGCAATGTGCTGATTCGTATAGGGGATGTTACACTTTTCCCGTGTGAGGCGCAGAATGGCATCCCGATCTCTGAAGTTCAAGAATTTGGTGATAAAGGTACGGGGAGGAGCCCCCCTGTGGCGGGGGTCAGGCAGAGATCCGATGGGCACGCTCGACCATGAACATGGCCGAGAAGGCCTCACGTCCAAATGTGGTGATTAGGAGTTGTTCGAGAAACCCCGCCGGGTCCCTGCCTTCAGCCGACTCCGGGAGACCAATGAATCGTATGTTACACCTTCGCAGGCGGTTTTCATTATCATCCTGTTTACTGGTAATTTGCTGGATACGGCGCTGCATCTCTTACGCATGATGCAGGGGGTGCAAGATGTCCTCCACAACGCCGATCCAGGCCTCCATCTCCGCAACCCGATTCCGCAGCGCAGACAGGTCCTGATGAATCAACGATATGTCGATTTTCACCTCGTCGATTTTCGTGGTCAGGGTGCCCTGGCATTGTTTAATTGCGTCCAGCACCCTGAGCTCGGAAGCTGAAGGCTCCGCATCAGAGGAGGGTCCGGCGCCATTTTCAGCCTGCTTGTCTTTCTCTTGTAGCTTGTATTTAGCGAGCTTGGTTGCCGCATCCTTGGCGGTTTTCGGCGGCAAGATACGCCAATTCACTCTAGGTGTCTGATGTGCCTTAGGGGAGACCAATTTGTAGTCAGGATTGCCGTTACAGGAGTGCGTAATGTCGGAGCTCTCACTGCACGCGTCCACTCACATCGCGCTCCAGGCCACGCCCCCGTCAATCAACTGTGTTTACTCTTTTTAAATCATAATGACAACAGAAACTACCCCAATGATCCTGATCAAAAGTTTACACACCCCAGTTCTTAATACCATGTATTGCCCCCTTTAACATCAATGACAGCTTAAAGTATTTTGTGGTATTTGTGGATGAGGCTCTTTATCTTTTCAGATGGTAAAGCTGCCCATTCCTCTTGGCAAAAAGCCTCCAGTTCCTGAAAATTTTTGGGCAGTCTTGCATGAACTGCATGTTTGAGATCTCGCCAGAGTGGCTCAATGATATTGAGGTCAGGAGACTGAGATGGCCACTCCAGAACCTTCACTTTATTCTGCTCTAGCCAATGACAGGTTGACTTGGCCTTGTGTTTTGGATCACTGTCATGTTGGAATGTCCAAGTACGTCCCATGCGCAGCTTCCTGGCTGATGAATGCAAATGTTCCTCCAGTATTTTTTGATAACATTTTTGACCAAATTTCCTGTGCCTTTGTAGATCACACATCCCCAAAACATCAGCGATCCAACTCCGAGTTTTACAGGCCTTGTTGTCTCCTCTCCAAATGTAGAGTTTATGGTTGTGGCCAAAAAGCTCACTTTTGGTCTCATCATTCCAAATGACTTTGTGCCAGAAGGTTTGAGGCTTGTCTCTGTGCTGTTTGGTATATTGTAAGTGGGATACTTTGTGGCATTTGCGTAGTAATGGTTTCTTCTGGCAACTCGACCATGCAACCCATCTTTCTTCAAGTGCCTCCTTATTGTGCATCTTGAAACAGCCCCACCGCATGTTTTCAGAGAGTCCTGAAGTTATTTGTGGGTTTTTCTTTGCATGCCGAACAATTTTCCCGGCAATTGTGGCTGAAATTTTAGTTAGTCTACCTGATCGTGGTTTGGTTTCAACAGAACCCCTCATTTTCCATTTCATGATTAGAGTTTGAACACTGCTGATTGGCATTCTCAATTCCTTGGAAATGTTTTTATATCCCTTTCCTGTTTTATACAGTTCAACTACGTTTTCCCGCAGATCCTTTGACAATTCTTTTGCTTTCCCCATGACTCAGAATCCATAAACGTCTGTGCAGCACTGGATGAAAGTTGCAAGGATCTGTCAGGAGTCCAGAAACTCATTGACCTTTTATACATACACGCTAATTACAAGCAAACAGATCACAGGTAAGGATGGTTACCTGTAATAGCCATTCAAACCCCTTTGTGTCAACTTGTGTGCATGTTATCAGGCCAAAATCACCAGGGTATGTAAACTTTTGATCAGGGTCATTTGGGTAGTTTCTGTTGTCATTATGATTTAAAAAGAGTAAATACAGGTGATTGATAATACATGGCTTCAGCCAAACACTAACCATGAGTGAAAGAAATGTTTTTGTGTTATCATTCATATTCTTGGAAAAATGGCCAAGGAATCATAAATTCTGCCAAGGTATGTAAACTTATGAGCACAACTGTATAAATATATATATATATATATATATATAGATATAAGCGGGGTGAACAGCACTCAGTCCGATGCAGGTGCAATGCAATCGGACCGTCCACATGGTCATGTATAGGCAAAATCCAGGGATTGCTGCACACAATTCTTTATTGTAGTAAAATACATACAATATAGGAAAGTTCCATTCAGTAACGGTTTTGGGGTATCTCGTATCGCCCTCTTCTTCAGACCTCGGAACATAATCTACTATAACATTTTCATCACACTCATTTAAATATCTTACATGTCTATTGGAATCAATTGCTGCCTAATTGCATTATTAGCATCACATTTGTATACAATTACTTCTAAACGCATCAGCATAGTGAGACAGCCTAACATCGTTTCCAGATTCCAACACAATAGTTCAAAGATTCACCTGCAATAAAAAGTGTAGAATAAACTGTTTATCATCATTTTACTACTACCTCTATTCCCACAAGTTGCCTCCATTTATTAATTAAATTCCTAGTTATTTTTGCAAAGACGTAATAATTCCCTATTCACCTACACTAATCCCATACACTCACCGATCTGTCTACAACCTCATGTCAAACAAAAAGATACAAATCCAATTCAGCATTCAACCCTTTCGGCTGAATAGTATCCAACATATGTATCCATTTCACGTCTTTTTTTCTTAGATTTAACTCTCGATCACCCCCTCTTCTATTACGATTAACCCCGTCAATTACCATATACCGCAATTGTGAAACCGCATGTCCCATCTCTACAAAGTGTTTAGCCAATGGTAATTGTACCAATTTGTCTCTCGCTGAGTATTTATGACTCACTATGCTGATGCGTTTAGAAGTAATTGTATACAAATGTGATGCTAATAATGCAACTAGACAGCAATTGATTCCAGTTGACATGTAAGATATTTAAATGAGTGTGATGAAAATGTTATAGTAGATTATGTTCCGAGGTCTGAAGAAGGGCAATACGAGATACTCCAAAACCGTTACTGAATGGAACTTTCCTATATTGTATGTATTTTACTACAATAAAGAATTGTGTGCAGCAATCCCTGGATTTTGCCTATATATATATATATATATATTGTAACGTTATACGAGGCAAGGTGATCGATGGACGATACATGTCGCCTCGCATGCGTTCATTTGCAGTGGACTAAGGTGGAATCCGGCCCGAGTTTTACCAGCCACCTTGGCAGGGTTGGTTCCGGACCACATTTTGTGGTCCACTGGAGTCCACCATCATGTGGTTTAAATAATCAGGAGGAAAGCAGAGTTTTGCTCTGGCCTGGGATTCAGGAGCCATCAGCGTGAGAAAGCTGACATATGTAGGTTTGCTTATGGACTGAGACAAAAAGGTTTGCACTGTCCATGTTTTGTGGGTGTCTGGGAGAAGCCCTGCACTGCTCAGTTAGGAATAACTGAAATTTTTAGTTAGTGCCTGGATGGCGAGGATTTATTTTCTGTTTTGTTTATTTGATTTCCATATGCAACCAGATTTTAAGCAAACCTGTTTGAACTGCCTTTTTCCCAGGGAAGGTGATCCTCATTGAGCTAACCCCCCCACACACACACGTGGTGGATTTGGCGGGCATCTTCCTAAACAAGATGGAGGACGTGTTGCAAGCTCTGCTGCAGGCCACTGCAACTCAGCAGGAGAGCAATCACCATCAGCAGGAAACTAAGTCGCACAAGCCATTGCAGAGCAGCAGGATGCGAATCGCCAGGCCGTTGCAGCCCAGCTGGAGGCGATTCGTTAGTTTGCAGAGGCTCTGGTGGAGTTAAAGAAGGGGTCCGCAAGTCCTTTTCTGGTGGAACAAAAAATGGTGTGTGGCAGCTATTTCCTGCAGAAGATGGCACCTGCAGATGATGTGGAAGCGTACCTAACAACTTTTGAAAAAGTTGCTGTTCGAGAAGGATGGTAAAAAGAGCAATAGTCAGGACTGCTACCGCCTTTTCTGACAGGAAAACCCCAAAAGGCCTATTATGACCTGGAATCAGAGGCTGCTCAGGATTATAAGACACTGAAAGTGGAGATGCATGCATGCATGGGCGTCACCATTGCAGTCCGGGCTCAGCAGGGTGCATCGCTGGTCATACAGTACTGACAAGCCACCCCGCTCACAAATGTTTGATTTGATACACCTCACCAAGAAATGGCTGCAGCCAGAGACTTTGTCGGGCCCTAAGATTGTGGAGCGTGTGGTCATGGACCACTATTTACGAGCACTCCCTGCCACTTTGAGGAAGTGGGTCAGCCATGGGGACCCTAAGACTGCAAACCAGCTGGTGGACTTGGTAGAAAGATATACCGCTACCGAGGACTTTTTTAACCCATCCGTGCCCACTCCAATGTCTCTAGGGGTGAAAACTCGCCCAGAGGATCCGGTAAGACTGTTCCAGGGTTCAGGGGCATGGGAAGAAATTACAAGTCTGTTGCCACAGATAATGAAACTATGGGCCCAGGACTTGGAGACTGGCCAGATAGGTCAAGAAGTTCTCTGAGTCCATTTAGAGAACTGGGTACAGAACATATAAAATGTTATTGCTGCCATGCATTTGGTCATATTGCTGCTAATTGTTCCCTAAGTGATGAACCAATGCATTGTGATAATGCTTACTTGAAAAAAACGCATGTCTCTTTTTGCACAGGTAGCATGTACTACAACATGTCAGGAACGCATGGAAAAGCAAATGTGTAAATTTTAGTTGATGGAAAGCCAGTCACAGCTCTGCTAGATTCTGGTAGTGTGGTGACCTTAGTCAAAGGTGATTGAGTAAATCCCGCAAAGTTACACGCTAGCACTATTGGGGTTATTTGCATACATGGTGACACACGTGATTACGAGACTGCTGTGGTTGAGATTGATACCCCTTGGGGCATGGTGACACATTCAGTGGGGGTGGTACCCTCACTGCTTCATGAAGCCCTAGTGGGGAGAGATTTTTCCCATCTTTGGAGTTTATGGGAAAACAAAAGGAGTCAGGTGGACAGAGTTCCCCCAGCTGGGGAAACACGGGAACTCACACCAGACCCTTTTGATTGCCAAATTGAAAGGAAAGCTGTTGGCGTGCCCAAGGAAGAGGAAGAGCATGTTCCTTTTTCTGTAATGGCTGAGGAGCTAGAATCCAGCCTCCCGCTGGAGGTTAATGAACAAGAAGTTATCTCTGACTCTAATAGTGATGTGGTGTCTGACTTAGAAGTCAGAAAAGATGATTTTTGTACGGAACAACTAAAAGACGCCACACTCAATTAAGCCAGAGAAAACATTAAAATGGTAGATGGGGAACCTGTTGAACTTAATAAGGGGTGTCTTTTGCATACATGGCTCTTAAAAATAAATTGTTGTATCAGGTGGTAAAGCAAGGGGAGGAGGAGGTAGAGCAGCTAGTGGTTCGCAAACCCTATCGCCAAATGGTATTAGATTTAGCCCATGGTCATATGATGGGTGGACATCTGGGTATAGAGAAAACTAAGGAGAGGATAACCCAGAGATTCTTTTGGCCCGGGTTATATGCAGATGTCAAAGAATATTGTGAGTCATGCCCAGAGTGTCAGTATTCTGCGCCATCACCCCATGTTTGCAGTCCGCTGGTACCATTACCAATAATTAAAGTGCCGTTTGAAAGAATTGGCATGGATCTGGTGGGACCAGTAGTAAAGTCTGCCCAGAGCCATCAGCACATACTGGTAATACTGGATTATGCCACGCGATATCCAGAATCTATTTCCTTACGGAATACCTCAGCTAAAACTATTGCTAAAGAGCTTGTCCAGGTAGTTAGCGTGTGGATATTCCAAAAGAGGTATTAGCGGATCAAGGCACCCCATTTATGCCCCAAGTCACTAAAGAATTGTATAAGTTGCTCAAAATCTCTCATCTCCGTACCTCTGTCTACCACCCGAAAACTGATGGTCTTGTGGAGAGGTTTAACAAAACGCTCAAAAGCATGTTAAAAAAGGTGGTGGACAAAGATGGGAGAAATTGGGATTTCTTGCTGCCATGCCTCATGTTTGCCATACGAGAGGTACCTCAGCTGTCTACAGGTTACTCCCCTTTTGAACTACTGTATGGCAGACATCCCAAGGGGTTGCTAGATGTTGCAAAAGAAATATGGGAGGGAGCGACCATGCCTTATAAAGTGTCATCGAGCATATCTCATTTATGCCCGATAGAATCGCTGCTGTTATGCCGCTGGTACGGGAACATATGGAGCAAGCCCAGGAGGCTCAGAGAAGGGTTTCTAATCGGGGTGCCAAAACCCAGGTCTTCAGCCTTGGTGATAGAGTGTACCCACAGTCAAGAGTAAATTCCTAGCTGTCAGGAAGGCCGTCTGCTTGATCCATCACAGGAGAGGCACACCTGAAAACTTCTTCTTCCATTGGTGCCGTTGGCACGCGTTCTGGTGCCAGAACAGCCATTTAAACCCTGTTAATGCTCAGAGCGGGTGCTGTCTGATCTACAGTGTTACCCGTGTCTATCTGTTGCCTGATATCTGTTCCTGATCCGTTACCGACCCGGCTTGTCCAGACCTTCCTGCTTTCTGCCTGCACCTGATCCTGGCTTGTCCCGACCACTCTTCTGCTTGCTCCTCTGTACCTTCGCTGCCAGCTCCTTACCAACCCTGCCTGCACCTGACTCTTCTCCGGTGTCCATCCAGACCCCTGCAGCTTCCAGCTCCGCAAGTCTTCTCCAGCTTCTTCCAGACTGCTACTTCCTGGCTGCACCGCTAGCCCCGCAGGTCATCTCCATCTCCAGCAATCCTGCGGACCTCCAGCTAGTGGACATTACCGGACTACCACAGGCACTCATACCTCCCCGTGCTCCTGTGGCCGCTGTCTTACTCCCAGCGGTCCCTTGAACCGGGGTCGTAGGAGAGACCATCCCCTGCTGTCAGATTCACTACCTGGTACATAACACTAGCAAAGTGGCAAGGTCCCAATGAAAGTATGGAAAGAATAGGGGAAGTAAACGACAACGTTTACCAGCCAGGGAAAAGGAAACCAGAGCAAATATATCACGTTAATCTCTTGAAACCTTGGAAGGACAGAGAGACTTTACTGGCAATGCCAACCCCCCAAAAGGGCATACCCCCTGTCCGGAAGTGCCCATAACTGAAACCTTGTCAGTGGCCCAACAGAAGGATGTTAAAGAATTTATGAGTAAGAATAGACACTTTTTCTCTCACCTGCCCAGACTGACCACAGTTATACAGCATGACATAATTACAGAACCAGGTGTCCGCATAAAAGTAAAGCCCTATAGAATACCTGAGGCTAGGCGCGAAGCAGTTGCAAATGAAATAAAGAACATGTTAGAGCTGGATGTGATAGAGGAATCCCACAGTGACTGGTCCAGTCCCATAGTATTGGTCCCAAAACCAGATGGAATGATAAGGTTTTGTAACGATTTCAGAAAGTTGAACAGCGTGCCCAAATTCGATGCGTACCTAATGCCTCGGGTCGAAAAGCTTGTTGACAGGTTTGGTAGTGCCTGGTACATAACTACATTAGACTTGACTAAAGGTTATTGGCAGATACCCCTAACAGAGTCTGCGAAAGAGAAAACTGTTTTCTACCCCCGAGGGGTCCTTCCAGTATGCGCGGGTGCCTTTTGACTTGCATGGTGCTCCTGCTTCGTTCCAGAGGATGATGGATAAGTCCTTAAGACCACATCACCAATACGCAGCCGCCTATTTCGATGACGTAGTCATCCACAGCCCAGATTGGGAATCCCATTTGCCCCGGGTGCAAGAAATAGTAGATTCTCTTTAGAAAGCAGGACTCACTGCCAACTCCAGAAAGTGTGCCATAGGTTTGGAAAATTGTGGCCCCAACCTATAAATAAAAAGCAAGTTTGTACATTTCTTTGGGGTCACAGGATACTAAAGGCGTTTTATTCCCAGTTTTTCCCACCATTGCAGCCCCACTGACATATCTGAGGAAGGGTAGAGGGTCGGTCATGATCAAGTGGAATCTGGAGGCAGAAAAGGCATTTAAAATGTTGAAGCAAGCCCTTTGTGTACAACCTGTGCTCGTGGCCCCAGATTTCACAAAGGAATTTGTGGTACAGACTGATGCCTCTGATGTGGGACTGGGTGCTGTACTGTCCCAGGTCAGAGACGGGGAGGAGCACCCAGTGGTCTACCTTAGCAGAAAGCTCAACAGACATGAGAAAAACTATGCCATTGTTGAGAAGGAATGTTTAGCTATCAAATGAGCCTTAGATGCCCTGAAATATTACCTATTGGGGACACCATTCAAATTAGTCACTGACCATGCCCCTCTTAAATGGATGTGTGATAACAAGGAGAAAAACAGTCGGATGACAAGGTGGTTCCTTCCTCTGCAAGCATTCAAATTCATAGCGGAGCATAAAGCTGGGAAACTCCAGAATAATGCAGATGCCCTTTCCCGTGTCCACTGTCTGGTTGGAACAGTTGCTCAGCCACAGGGGCTTGAGCAGACGGGGGGGGGTATATAACGTTATACAAGGCGAGGTGATCGATGGATGATGGACCTCACATGCGTTCATTTGCAGTGGACTAAGTTGGAATCCAATCCAGATTTTACCAGCCACCTTGGCAGGGTTGGTTCTGGACAAGATTTTGTGGTCCACTGGAGTCCACCATCAGGGTTTGTTTTTTTTAAGCCCGTGGTGGTGTGAAACACACCTCAAGACTTACCCGGTGCATAAAAAAGTGCACAACACATAAAGTGCAGACACAAAAAGTGCACTGGGTGTACACATGTCCTCCCTCCGAAGAGGCAGGACCTGAGCCCTGATTCCCCGGGGCGCAAGGCTCCTGACGGGAACTGGGGCACCGTGCACCAAGGACCGCCCAGCCGAAGCCAGGCGACCCCCTTTCTCGTTGGCGGCCAGCCGGAACCGACCGCCCTCTGTACTAGGTGGAGCTCCCCCGAAGGGAGACCCCATGAGAGGCGGTGGGTCAAGCCAGAAGGCCATACCCACCACCTACCCAAGACTTTCAGGGTAGGCCCAGGGACCGTACACCCTACTCATCAAACAGTGCCTGTGTAACCCAACAAAAAGTGACACAACACTACAAACACGACAAACCAAAACAATTAAAAGGTGGGGGAAGGACAGTGGAGAGGTGATAAAGGTGCCTTTGTGTGAAACAAAGGCCGGCCTTGCGGCCAGGAATCGAAAATTCCTCTGGTCCTGACCAAAAGGCCTGGCCCTAGAGGCAGGTGCGAAAAAAAGGTGTTAATGGTGCAGTGACCTTGGTGCCGTCAAACTCAAAGTGTTGCCACCCACTGTGAGATTTCAGGCACCCCTGGACTGCCACTCCAGGGGCACATGCACCAGGGGCTTCTCTTCAGCCCAACCTTCCAGCCAGACCAGCGTCTCCCCGTACCAACCAGGAGGACCTTTCCAGTTGCACCATGAACCCTGCCGACCGGCCCCCAAATGCCTATGGGCACTCCGGTCCGGGTAACGCCTGGTTCCATCGTCCAGAATCCCATTACACCTCAGGATTTGCACAGCCGAGCCCACAGGACCTATACGCCACGGCATCGGCTTTGCGCCTCCTTTGGCAACTGTCTGGCACAGTTACAACACTGGCCCAGCCCTTCAGCCTCAACCAGCACAGCATCTGTTCAGTCAGGGAGAGCCTTTCCAGCTTTCCCAGAAGCCTCCACCATCCCCTCAAAATGGCTTTAGCTCCTTAGTACTTGCCTTCCAGTCTCTTTTACGCCTAGATTCGCATAGCCACTGCTATCCTGACTCGGTCCAGCCAGGACAGTAGCATAGCGCCTCCTTTGGCAACTGATAAGAACAGATACTACACTTGATCTTAGCCAAAAGGCCGAGAAGTTTAAGTCTAAAAAATATATATATACAGTGCCTTGCGAAAGTATTCGGCCCCCTTTGAACTTTGCGACCTTTTGCCACATTTCAGGCTTCAAACATAAAGATATAAAACTGTAATTTTTTGTGAAGAATCAACAACAAGTGGGACACAATCATGAAGTGGAACGAAATTTATTGGATATTTCAAACTTTTTTAACAAATAAAAAATGGAAAAATTGGGCGTGCAAAATTATTCAGCCCCTTAACTTTCAGTGCAGCAAACTCTCTCCAGAAGTTCAGTGAGGATCTCTGAATGATCCAATGTTGACCTCAATGACTAATGATGATAAATAGAATCCACCTGTGTGTAATCAAGTCTCCGTATAAATGCACCTGCACTGTGATAGTCTCAGAGGTCCGTTTAAAGGG
>BLSH010373257.1:3195528-3207837 GCA_018402905.1 Glandirana rugosa | reverse complement strand
GAATTCAATTATGAAACATCGCGGTGGAAAACGACGCTAATGTCGACATTCAGCGAACCCAATACAGAGATAGTCAAAACGTGTAGCTCTCTGACTTTAAAAACGGGTAAAGAGGAACGTTTTGTCGAGCTCGAGTCACTCCAACCTACCTCTCGCAAACACTTGTCGTCAAAAGTCAAGAAAGGTGTCTAAGAGCTAACCTAAGTCCAGACCTGAAACTGAACCGGTAAGATTGTGGACCTATACAAATAAACACTTGGTAAGGAAACATATAAAACGAAATACAAAACCTAACAGGACCATTCTGGAAGGAAACCTGATGGAGTCTGCAAAAGACCTGAGACTGGGACGGAGATTTGTCTTCCAACAAGACAATGATCCAAAACATAAAGCAAAATATACAAAGGAATGGTTCACAAATAAACATATCCAGGTGTTAGAATGGCCAAGTCAAAGTCCAGACCTGAATCCAATCGAGAATCTGTGGAAAGAACTGAAAACTGCTGTTCACAAACGCTCTCCATCCAACCTCACTGAGCTCGAGCTGTTTTGCAAGGAGAAATGGGCAAAAATTTCAGTCTCTCGATGTGCAAAACTGATAGAGACATAACCCAAGCGACTTACAGCTGTAATCGCAGCAAAAGGTGGCGCTACAAAGTATTAACTTAAGGGGGCTGAATAATTTTGCACGCCCAATTTTTCAGTTTTTTATTTGTTAAAAAAGTTTGAAATATCCAATAAATTTCGTTCCACTTCATGATTGTGTCCCACTTGTTGTTGATTCTTCACCAAAAATTACAGTTTTATATCTTTATGTTTGAAGCCTAAGATGTGGCAAAAGGTCGCAAAGTTCAAAGGGGGCTGAATACTTTCGCAAGGCACTGTATATATACACACATATCGTTTTGGAGGTTAGCTCAAAGGGGATCACCTTCCCTGGGAATAAGGCAGTCCAAACGGCAGGTTTGCTTTAAATCTGGTCTATTTAACCACTTCACCCACGGAAGGATTTCCCACTGTAGGACCAGAGCACTTTTTTGCGATTCGGCACTGCGTCATTTTAACTGATAATTGCGCGGTCGTGCGACTTTGTACCCAAACGAAATTTGCGTAGTTTTTTCCCCACAAATAGCTTTCTTTTGGTGGTATGCAGAGGTGATCAAATACCACCAAAAGAAAGCTATATACAGCGATCAGAAATTTTGATTTTGCTTTTGAGAAACAAAAAAGTTGTCTACTGTAAGTTCTACCACACTTTTTTTTATTTCCATGCTTCACAAATTTCTTACGGTTTCTTGTGTTCATCTGTTCTGATTTGTTGATTTATTGCAGTAATTAGGCAATTTAAAAGCTGTTCATCACATCACCCTCACGGAATGCATGATTTTGGACTCTCAAAGGGTACTTAATAAACTGAAGCAAAATATTTATGAAATAGCAGTTGATAATCACTGTGGTCTCATCTACGTAAGTAAGTTATTAAAACATTTGGCACTGTGAACCAGCATATCATTAAAAGCAATGATTCACATTATGCAAAATATAAGTGTGCGAGAGTATGATATACAAGCATCCTGGTAAGCAGAACGTTTTCAAGACTGGGTAAATCAGTTAGGGAAAAGTGAAAGTGTTTGTCAATTTTATAATAACAAAAGTGTTTTTACTTACCCGCTCTGAACCTCCTCTTCTGTTGTCCCCCACCGGCGTTCCTCCTCTCTGATGAGATGCACTCGTGCTCTGAGATGCACTCATGCAGCTTCACTGCCCAGCCTCACTGTCTGTGTCTATAGACACAAACAGCGGAACTCTGTCCCACCCCCTGCTCCCTCATCCCAGGCACCAATGGCTCCTGCTGCCTCAGACATGCACAGCTCTGGATTGAATGAGGGCTCAGGTAAGTAAAAGGGGGGGGGAGGTTGAGGAGGGATACTAATGCCTGAACACTTTTTTACCTTAATGCAAGGAATGCATTAACCACTTGCTGACCGCCCGCCGTGGCTTGACGGCGGCAAAGTGGTTCGTTAACGCGAAACGCCGTCACCTGATGGCGGGCGCGATAACGAGTATTGTGAGCGCGCGCGCCGCCGGGGGTGCGCTCTCTGTGTTCCGGGGGGCCAGGAAGCGGGTAGGGCGGACTCGATCTCCGCCGGCTACTCCCGATGGCTCCCGCCTCCGAGGACGTCGAATGACGAAACGCGTAAGGCGGAGCCTGAGACGTCACGCTCACCCACAGTAGCCACAGTCATACGGAGATCTCTCGGCGGGTAAACATCCAGCCGCTCGTCTGACTTCACCTAACAGTAAGTCACAGCAGCATCACTGCGCTTTCCCACAGCATTTATATACAGCATCTGTCTTTCTCCCTTATATATACCTGGATACACGGAGTAAGAAGAAAAACAGGAATAATATCCGTTGGTGTTTTGAAACGGCGCCCGGCCGGAACTAACTACTAAGGGCAAAAGGTTGTTTTCCACTTATTTATTGTTGCACAGAGTGACTCACTTTTGAATTGAATTTCACTATAGACACCGGTAATGCATGGTTTCACATGTTTATCATTTGAACATACTATCTGGTAGCGCCTTTACTAAAGTCACGGTTTCATTTTATAAACATTTTTTACTCTCCTCCTGAGAGGTGTGGCAGGGCAGCAACCAGCTTTACGTTTAATTTAAAAAAAAATCATTTTAAAAAAATCACTTTCACCTGATCCATTCAGTATCCCAACAGCACCTGAACACAGAGGCAACTCCTCTTCATTCAGTGAATAGCACATAGCACTTATACATCACACATAATTCACACAACCCCCGGCAGCGCCAGAATTGTCTTTTTAAAAAAATCTCACTCGGTGGTGGTCACTAAATACGACACACTTTGAAGATGTTATGAATAGGTGTATTGGATTGACTTGATTGCAGGACAATATTTTGGCACCAGTCCAGCACTTGGATTATTTATTTGAAGATCTACACACGATCACCCTTTCTTTATTTTTAGGCACGGACACTTTGATCACTCTATATATATTAACCCCTTCCTTACCCGGCACTTAAACCCCCCTCCTGCCCAGACCAATTTTTGGCTTTCAGCACTGTCGCATTTTGAATGACAATTGCGCGGTCGTGCGACGTTGTACCCAAATAAAATTTGCGTCCTTTTTTTCCCACAAATAGAGCTTTCTTTTGGTGGTATTTGATCCCCTCTGCGCCATTTCTGATCGCCGCTATAAACAAAAAATGAGCGATAATTTTGCAAAAAAGAACAATATTTTTTACTTTTTGCTAAAGTACAAATCCATTAAAAAAATTATTCATCAGTTTTGGCCGATATATATTCTTCTACATATTTTTGGTAAAAAAAAATCGCAATCGGCGTATATTGATTGGTTTGCGCAAAAGTTATCGCGTCTACAAACTGGGAATTGATTTAAGGCGTTTTTATTATTTTTTTTTTTTTTACTAGTAATGGCGGCGATCTGCGATTTTTATTGGTACTGCGATATCGGGGCGGAAATGTCGGACATTTTTTACACATTTTTGGGACCAATGACATTTATACAGCGATCAGAAATTTAAATGTCCACTGATTACTGTATAAATGTCATTGGCAGTGAAGGGGTTAACCAGCAGGGGGCAGTGAAGGGGTTAAATATGTTCCCTGGGTGTGTTCTAACTGTGGGGGGGGCAGGGCTGGCCGGGACATAACAGATCTAACTGATCCCAGTGACAGGGATCAGTAGATCTGGCATGTCCCCTGTCACAGAACGGGGAACCGCCGTGTTTACAATGGCGGTTCCCCGTTCTGAGGCTCCTAAAGTTGATCGGCGGGTCCGGGCGGACATCGAGTCCGCCCGACCCACGGGCACGCTCGCGCGCCGCCGCTGCCGCCAGGGGGCGCGCGGGAGCATGCGCAGTGGAGGACGTCCATGGACGTCCTCCGGGCATTTCAGATCCGCGCTGGAGCCGTACTTTGGCTATAGCGCGGATCTGAAGTGGTTAATTTATGAGTGACTTGGACTATACTGAATGCTATGCCATATAGTATGTTTAAGCACTTTTTTGCACTTGTTTGCACTTTATTATACAGTTGGTTTTGAATTGTGCTTTATTTACATTGATATTTTCTATTTATACTGATCTATTTACACTACCTCATTTTGTAGCGCTGCACTATATATTTTATTACTATTTCTTGCAATTGGTCGATTGAAGTGATAGCTGCTGCTATATATACCTGTTTATTGGAAGCGCAGTGTTTCCACTTATTTTTTGTTTTATACAACTTTTTGACCTATTAATATTGCTGCTTCTGGCTCTGTATCATGATGGATGTATTTGAATATCAGGCAGCCAGGACCCTAAATATTGATGGGGTCTTTGTGGCTACCAGGCCTGACACTGAGGTGGGAGGCCTATTCCTGAGACTAAAGAATCTAATGGTGTCCGACTGCATTTGCAGTGGGATGTGGCCTTTTTAGAACAGTACATTAAAGATGGCATGGTGCCTAGGAGCCTCAGATGGGAAGTCCAACCCCAACAGGGGGAATCTGAATTGGAAGTTTGGTATAAGTATTATAATGAGGCAGGCATCAAATCATTAGGATTCTTGGTCTCTAGGAAGTGTTTGAAACTCTCCAATCTAGATATGGAAATTAAAGATCTTAAGGATAAACTCATACCTTTTAAAAATTCGGCTGAATATTTATCTCTATCTACAAATTTAAAAAATCAGTTAGATAAGGAGGAGAAGGATCAAAAACTGAAAAAACAAAAGAAGTATGCAAGGGATGTAGAAGATTATACAACAGGTTATGTCTTTCGATGGCAGAAAAAAGACATAAATCCAGCAATGGTGGGAGAAAAAAATGAGGAAGGCACCAGTCAGGATAATCCTGATGGGGGACCTTCCAGCCATCCCACCTCTGAGCATCCATTGAGGGTGGTAGAAGTGATACCAGACCCCAGATACATCAGATCAGGGAGAGGGTGAATAGTTACTGCTCCCCATCTTATCACCATTATAACCATGGTAGAAAGGGGAGAGGGAGAGGTAGAGGCCAGAGTAATACGAGAGGTCCCCAATATAGGGGACCCCCTGCTAGACAGGGATCCAATTACGGATATGGATACCAAACTCCGTCCAGGCCCTCCCATCAAGGTCAATACGACCCGAGACTATATAGACATTCACCCCCATGCTACTCTGTTAGTACCAATAATAGATTCTCCCCCCTCAGACATGATTCCTATAATGAACCCTACCCTTATATGAGGAGAGAACAGGATTATGATAACCAAAATAGGTCCCCTTTAGGTACAATCAGCGCCAACCTGATTTCTGGGGTTTTCCCAGGGCGAACCAAGGAGGAAAGAGGGGACCAGATACAAGAGAGGCTCCAGATGGGGGCGGAGAATCCAGAGGAAAAAGGCCAAGAAATTAAGCAATGCAGGTGTTTTTAATTTAAGCCAGGCCGTTCTTACCGATGAAGAGACTAAGATTTTAAATAAAGGTTTGAAATATGTACCCCCTAAACGTCTAGACAAATTTGGTACTTTTATAGATGTCCACAAGTATATTAGAAAAATAAACATACAAAGATATTTAATCACTAACCCCATTGCTAATATCGCTCGGAGAGATTCCAGTAATATTACTCATTCAGGTCTAGCTAACCCCTCCCTCTTTAATCCCCCCGGGCCTACAGCTCCCTCAGTAAACGTGTTCAGAGATCTAGTCCTAAAAGATTTGGACCTATTGGTAATAAAGAATACAAGGTTCCAATCTGACCTTAAAAAGGACTTGAAAAGTTTCTGCGAGAGGAAAGATCTAGTTATCCACCCAGCGGATAAAGGGGGTGGGATTATTATATTGGATAAAAAAGACTACATTTCTGAGATGCAGAGAATTTTGAGTGATACACAAACTTATAAACAATTGCCATCTAATCCAACTAATAGATATAAAAAGGAACTCAATAAGATTATCGACTTTGGTTTCCAGAAGGGTATCCTGGATAAGAAAGAAAAAAACGATTTAGTCCCGCTTGCTCCGAAGGTCCCAGTGATGTACTATTTGCCCAAAATACATAAAGATCCAGTACATCCACCAGGTAGACCAATAGTCAGCGGGATTGATTCCATCACATCCAGGATAGGACAATACATTGACTTCTATTTACAGCCCTCAGTAAAAAAGATGCCATCATTTTTGAAGGACACAAAAGATACAATTTGCCAAATCGAAAATATCTCAATTCCAGGGGGCTGTTTCATAGCCACGGCGGATGTCGCATCACTTTACACTTGTATCCCACACAAAATGGGATTACAAGCTGTTAATCACTTTTTATCACAGGATAGAACTATCCCCAAGATACATAGAGCGTTCCTGCTGGATTTAATCATTTTTTCTACTAAGCATAATTATTTTTGGTTTGAAAATAAGTTTTATTCACAAGAGAGGGGTGTGGCCATGGGGGCTAAATTCGCCCCAAATTTGGCCAATCTTTTTATGGCCAAGTGGGAGGAGGAAGTCATCTACGCTTATAATAGACCGGAATTAATTTTTTGGGCTAGGTATATTGACGACATCCTCCTCCTATGGAATGGCACACCAGATTCTCTAACTGCTTTCTTTTTGGAACTTAATTTGAACGACAGGGGTATATCCCTTACGTTCGAATCTAGCAATAAAAGCATACACTTTTTGGGTTTAGTGATTGAGATTAACAACTGCAGAATAACTACAAAAACGTTTTTCAAACCAACTGATAGGAACGCATATATTCTGACAGACAGTTGCCACCATCAGGCTTGGCTTAGGTCTGTGCCCCGTAGCCAAATCTTACGACTACGACGGAATTGTTCTAATGTTGGTGATTTTCAAGAACAATCAGTTATCCTTAGACAAAGATTCCTTGAGAAGGGATATTGTGATGAAGAGTTGGATCAGGAAATCCAACGAACTGTGGATATGGATAGATCTGCATTTTTGGAGGATAGAGTAAAAACGCAAGATAATGAGAAATTTAAGTGGTCTTTTACCGGCTTCTCCTTGCAACACAAGGAGATAAAGGGCATTTTCCGTAAACATTGGGATATCCTTAAGAATGATAGGATCTTGGGACCCCTTTTACTGGAAAAACCCAATGTCATATATAGGGGGGCTCCTTCAGTGAGGAACAAATTGGCTCCTAACGTGGTTGATCCCCCGAAAAGGATAACTATGTCCCTAAACACTACTTATATTACCACAATAGGAACCCTACAGGCAAACTATTTCAAATCATTGACAAATTTGTCCCCTATTGGAGGGGTTCTGCAGTTAGAACAGGGGTATCCCAATTGGAGACCTACTGGATATCCCAGTTAAAGAGTTACGCCCCTTTTGGGCTTAACATTGACTGGGATATCAATGTTTTTATAAATAAGGCCTGATGTAATTTTCATATCTTTTATAGTTTTGTATTCGTCACTTTATTTGTGGACTTAGTAGGGGTGCGACTTATGTCTAGACTTTTAAATCAAATTTCAATGTTTTTTGTTTATTATTTTTATTTTCGTATATGATGTTATCCAAGATCCGTATGCGATTTGTTTATCTTATCCAATGTGGTTTTATATAATAGTGAGTTAGTTTATGACATGTGTATTTTATAATTTATAATAACCTTTATAAATAACTTTTTGTTGTGGTATTTGTATATATCACATATAGAGGTATCCCGGAGGAAGTCCGGGGTTATGTAAATTATAACCTTATGTCACGAACCTGGTGGTGGAGTCTGTCTTGTGCAGGGAACAACCGCTCTTGCGCACCCGATTCAAGTACCTCTGGTAGAGTAGACAGAGGGCCAAGAGTGTGGGATGGCACGAGGGCTGGATGGTCACTGATGATGTAGTGAGTTTTCAGAAGGCGTGCAGATAGAAGAGTGGTCGTACAAGCTGGGTCGGCAACGGGCAGGCAGGAAGGTACAAAGGATCAGGCAGGCGGGTAGTCAAGTCCAAGCAAAGGTTCGTTCAACGGGCGCGCAGCAGAGGTACAGAGGATAGACAATCGGATGGTCGTGGATAGCCAGGGTCAGTGCAGGTAGCAAACAACAGGTCAGGAGAAGCCGGGTCAAACAGGAAGCAAACGAACACAGGAACAGATGGAGGGAGCTGAGGCTCACAGGTCACGGACGCTGTAGAACGAGCAGCACCCACTGCAGGGACTTCCAGACTTAAATAGCGCCATTTCTGGCACGTGCGCGCGCACGGACACGCGCACCACCGCGGAAACAGCCAGTTTTGCTGGCACACTTGTCCTTTTTCCTAACACCTTACGACATGATATACATGTGATGTATTATGTTGCTATTGCAGATTTGCAATTTGCCCCATAATTAGTCATCTGGGGTTCATATAGAATCTTTTTATTATATTAATTTATTCATTTTATTGTATTGTTATATACTTCCGGGCCAGGATACTTTTGGTGAGTCAAATAATTTCGTCTAGTTGATATTTTAGCCGAATGACGTCCGGAGTTGTCGACTGGAAGTGTTACTTTGAACCATTGAGGCGCAAACAAAGACTCACTAGTCAGCCCTATTTTACACTTCCGGGTCAACCATATGACATAATGTCAGGGCGGCCAGGATAGGCTAACCAAGACGCGGAGTTAGTTCAAGTGACGTCTGGACGCTTGTACGTGGGGCGGTTTATTCGCCTACATCACTATTCTACGATCCGGGTCGACGTACAGATTGTCGCCTACCGTGACGTCCATGCCCTGGAGCATTATGGGAATACTAAGAGCGGCGCTGATGGTTGACACCTGATATTCCTATGGTGTCCTTCCGGGATTTGATGCGCCACCTCGTATGGTAATACCGCTTAATTTTATAATTTTTTAGAATTTAGACCCTATAATCCTATTAGATTATACAACTACTAATTTACAACTTATGTACATATACGGTGCTACGTGATTATCCGTATAGATTGGTGTGAACTGCCATCTTGGCGCCATATTGGTACACCTCTATATCTATAGCCTCTATTCACAAAAAGAGGCTTGGAGAGCATGTGCAACGCACGCTATGGCGCCATCTTGGTATGGGAACACCGGACTTCCTAACGGGAGAATAGTGGGTGGGGCATACAATGGAGACCCCTTGTAATTTATCTATATATACATGTACAATGACTTGGGTGGGGGACCCCCCCAGAGGAAGTCTGAGACGAAACCCGTCAGAATACGTCCCCCCAGGTCATTGTGAAGCTGATCTTTGCTAAAGGGCCCTTGAATGTCTACTTTTATGTAAGTGTTTTTAACCATTTATATTAAAAAGAGCAAAAAAAAAAGGGGGGCCCCCCAGAGGAAGTCTAATGAGACGAAACGCGTCGGGATACGTCCCCCCAGGTCATTGTGAAGCTGATCTTTGCTAAAGGGTCCTTGAATGTCTACTTTTATGTAAGTGTTTTTAACCATTTATATTAAAAAAAGCAAATAAAAGGGCCCCCAGAGGAAGTCTAATGAGACGAAACGCGTCGGTATACGTCCCCTCAGGTCATTGTGAAGCTGATCTTTGCTAAAGGGTCCTTGAATGTCTACTTTTATGTAAGTGTTTTTAACCATTTATATTAAAAAGAGCCATACAATTTTACGCTATGGAGGCTTCTTTTTCTTTCTTTTTGGCCTGATTTAAACCCTGTGTGTTTGGAGTATTGTGGCCAATGTGTCATTGCTACTTATTGTTTGGAGTCCCTTGTATCCTCACTGGAATAATACCTCTAAATGTGGTGAAAGATATGAAGATCTAGATGGCTACCTGAGTAGAGATCAACTAATATTTTATCCAGCCAATATTACTTTTGCCGTCTGGTAAGCGCTTTGTATTGCTATCGGTGGATTCTCACTCGGTGGTGGTCACTAAATACGACACACTTTGAAGATGTTATGAATAGGTGTATTGGATTGACTTGATTGCAGGACAATATTTTGGCACCAGTCCAGCACTTGGATTATTTATTTGAAGATCTACACACGATCACCCTTTCTTTATTTTTAGGCATGGACACTTTGATCACTCTATATATTAATTTATGAGTGACTTGGACTATACTGAATGCTATGCCATATAGTATGTTTAAGCACTTTTTTGCACTTGTTTGCACTTTATTATACAGTTGGTTTTTAATTGTGCTTTATTTACATATTAATACTTTCTATTTATACTGATCTATTTACGCTACCTCATTTTGTAGCGCTGCACTATATATTTTATTCCTGATTCCCCTATATAGAGCTTAAAGCCTAGTGCACACTATGTGAAAAATGGACAAAAAGGGTCTTTTCTCCCTGCTGCTATTAGACTTTACAATCAAAGCTGCTCCCAGTGAACCATTAACCATAATACACATTGTTATTACTGTTTAACTGTGTAATAGTTACTGTTATTACTGTTTTACTGTGTAAAATACTAGCTGTGTGCAATATCACTTGCAATACGTGCAATATTACCTGCAATAAGTGCAATACCACCTGTGTGCGATACTACCTGCAATACGTACTTTTTCCTCATTTGTAGTTATACATTGTGTTGTGTATATACTTGTATACTATAGTATGTCTATTGTCTATTCTTTTATATATTTGCATTTATTTTTTATTTTTTCATGCTGCTGTAACAAAGAAATTTCCCCACTGTGGGACGAACAAAGGTTTATCTCTTATCTTAAATACTATCGAAGCGATCGTCCGATAATCTGATCATACAGCGTTTGAGAGCTGATCACGAAAAAGCATGCAAAATTCTCCGAAGAGACGAGCAGAAAATTTTTTCTCGTACCATACCATACCAAAGATTTTCTTTTAATCCGTACAGTATTCAGATCGAAAAAAAAATTGAGTGATCAAAGCCGCTCATGATCGAAAACAACAGAATACATTACAATACAATGCACTTCCAAAGTGAGAATTTTAGTAACTTTAGTAACCTCTTTATTTTCTATATGAGACTAGCATTCAAAACAAAAGATGGATAATCATTCGTCCAATATTCTCGCTGTGTGTATGAGGCTTAAGTGAGACCTCATTTAGAATACTGGATTTGGAGACCTCACTTACAAAAAAACATTGATAAGAGAGAAAAGTCCAGGGATGGGTAACAAAAATAGTGAAAAGTCTGGGACATAAAACACATCGAGAGCGACTTCAGAAACTTAAAGCGGTTGTATCCCCAGGGAAGCAAAAAAAATAAATAAATCCTGCAAGACAAAGGCATAATGAGCTAGTATGCACAGCATACTAGCTCATTATGAAATACTTACCTTAGAACAAAGATCCGTCAGGGTTGCTACGTCCTCGCAGAGGGAGCTGCCATCATCCCTCGGAGGATCCTTCTGGGTACGCGGCTCCAGTGCTGAGTGGCCGGAACCGCAAGACGTCACTCCCGCGCATGCGTGCAGGAGCGCGTCTTTACGGCAGGGTTGCCGGCAAGACCCGGCGCATACATCACTGCACATGCACCGTGACGTCAGCGGCTGCTTGCAGGGGGAATATCTCCTAAACCGCACAGATTATTATAGGCTTACCTGTAGGTAAAAATTACATTTTTGGGGATACAACCGCTTTAATATGTACAGTCTGCAGATAAGAAGGGAAAGGGGAGACATCATTGAAACCTTCAAACACATCAAGGGGGTGAATAAGGTTCAAGAGGGCAATATTTTCAATATGAAA
Source organism: Glandirana rugosa (assembly GCA_018402905.1). Taxonomy (NCBI): domain Eukaryota; kingdom Metazoa; phylum Chordata; class Amphibia; order Anura; family Ranidae; genus Glandirana; species Glandirana rugosa. Next base: position 3,196,104 of record BLSH010373257.1, on the reverse strand, counting down.
CCAAGATCAAGAACACAGGGACATGACCTCAAACAAACTGGAGGAAAGTTTAAAACTAATCTTAGAAAGTATTATTTTCCTGAAAGGGTAGTTGATGTTTGGAACCGAATTCCAGCAGAGGTAGCGAGTCAGTCAACAGTAAGTGGTGTCAAACATGCATGGGACAAATGTAAAAAGTAGATCTATAGTCAAACAAAAAAAGAAAAAAAAGAATTATCGAAACATGTATAAAAAACAAAAAAACAAAAAAAAAAAACAGATTTGATGGACCACGTGGTCTTTTTTTCCTGCCTTCACTTTTCTATGTCTCTAGCAATTTTGAAAAAAAACAAATGCAGCCATACTATCTATCTAAGGCAGGGGTCAGCGACCTTTTTTCAAGTAAGGGCCGGATTCAATGTATGTGAATGCATGGAGGGCCGCATTCACCTGCTAATAAATGAAGATAATAATAATGCTGTGGACAGGGGGCTACAGAGGTGACTGTGGATGGGGGGGGGGCACAGAGGTGGCAGTGGATGGGAGGGCGCACAGACATGACTGTGGACAAGGGGGGGTACAGCGGTGGCTGTGTAC
>BLSH010373257.1:3181013-3191777 GCA_018402905.1 Glandirana rugosa | reverse complement strand
AATAAAATTTATAACCGGGATGAAACCGAAAAGAGGTTTGTCGACCATGGTATGGTCAGTCATCTGACGAAAATTTGTTACCAGACCGTTAATGAACTGACTCAAGGAACTCCTGGGAACCCACGTTCGGTAGACCAGGACTACTGAATAATTGATGAAGGGCTGGCGCGCGGCACAAAAGTGCCGCCGTCAGCCCTACGACTCGCGCTTAGCGGCGTTTATTCGCCGCTAGACGTTAGTCGGTGGTCCCCCGTGCGCGCGTGGGCGGCGTGAGGACTCCTCACACGGGCGCCGAGCCCCGGCGGTTCCCCGTTCTTTCCCTGTAGCCGCTCATCGCGGCTCGCCGGCGGACATCGGGTCCGCCCGAGCCGCGGGCACACTCCTCAGGAGTGCGGCGGGTGCGCGCGTGCCCCCTGGTGGCTGATTGCAGATCGCCGCTTATTTGCGGCGATTCGCGCTCAGCATCCCGACTGCCGCCGTGAAAACACGGCGCGCGGTCGGGAAGTAGTTAATAAGTCATCAGGACCAGATGGCTTGCACCCAAGGGTCCTCAAGGAACTCAGTCAAGTAATTGCCAGACCATTGTTTAAAAGCAGTCTACTGACTGGTATGGTACCAGCTGTTTGGAGAAAAGCCAAAGTAGGGCCAATATTTAAAATAAAAGACTAAATATATCCATGGAAACTACATGTTAGCCTAACATCAATAGTATGCAATCTCTTGGAGGGGATGATAAAGGATTACATACTACATTTTAGTAATGAAAACGGTATCATTATCAGTAATCAACATGGATTAATGAAGAATCGTTCTTGCCAAAACAATCTATTAGCCTTTCTCTGAGGAGGTGAGCTGCCATCTAGACAAAGGAAGGCCCATAGATGTGGTGTATCTGGATTTTGCAAAGGCATTTGATACAGTTCCCCATAAATGTCTACTGTACAAACTAAGGTCTGTCAGCAAGGGCCAAAGGGTGAGTACATGGATCGAAAGCTGGTTATGGGAGTGAGTTCAGAGGGTGGTGATAAATGGGGAGCACTCGGAATGGTCCAGTGTGCAGAGTGGGGTCCCCCGGGGTTCTATCCTGCGACCAATCTTGTTTAATTTATACATAAATGATCTGGAGAATGGGATAAAAATAGCTCAATCTTTGTATTTGCGGACGATACTAAGCTATGCAGGGCAATAATTTCTCCGCAGGATGTGGAAACCTTGCAAGAAGATCTGGACAAATTAATGGGGTGGGCAACTACATGGCAAATTAGGTTGAATGTAGATTAATGTAAAATAATGCATTTGGGTGCCAAAAACATGAATACAAACTACTCAATAGGGGGCGAGCCTCTGGGGGAATCTAGGATGGAAAAAAGACCTAGGGGTCCTAGTAGATGACAGGCTCAGCAATGGCAGGCAATTCCAACAGGATATTGGCATGCATTAAAAAGGGGATTAATTCCAGGGATAAAACAAGAATTCTCCTATCATACAAAACTCTGGTTCGGCTGCACCTAGAGTATGCCATCCAGTTCTGGTCACCAGTCCTCAGGAGTGATGTGCTGGAACTGGAGAAGGTCCAGAGAAGGGCAACAAAGCTGATTAAGGGATTGGAGGACCTTAGTTATGAGGAAAGATTACGAGCACTGAACTTATTCTCTCTGGAGAAGAGAAGCTTGAGAGGGGATATGATTTCAATGTACAAATACAGTAATAGTGACCCCACAATAGGGATAAAACTTTTCCACGCAAGGGAATATAAAAAGACACGCGGTCATTCACTAAAATTAGAAGAAATGTGGTTCAACCTTAGACTGTGTAGAGCACAGGTGTCAAACTGGAGCCCCCATGAGGCATTGCAAGGCTGACAGTCAAAAGCATGACTCCCACAGACAGGGGCATCATGGGACTTGTAGTTCTGCAATAGCTGGGGGGCCGCCAGTTTGACATCCCTGATGTAGAGGGTTCTTTATGGTAAGAGCAGTGAGGATGTGGAATTATCTTCCACAAGCAGTGGTTTCAGCAGGGAGCATAGATAATTTGGATAGGATGGATAATGGATAGGCACCTAAATGACCGCATACAGGGATATACAATATAATATTGATACAAAAGCACACACACAGGTTGGACTTGATGGACTTGTGTCTTTTTTCAACCTCACAAACTATGTAAAGGTAAGGAAATAACTAAATAATGCCAAAACACAATTCACAACAAACAAAAAAAGTATACATTTTATATTAAAGGGATACTAAATGCACACTGTTTAATTTACATTGTCCCTTTTATTTCTGTATGTGGATGATGACACTGTAATTATTTTAATTTAAAAAAAGTACCTTTTTTCTAATAGATATACTAGCTGTTACATGACCCAGATCTTTCCCAACCTGTCCACAGGCAAACATAAGCAGAAGGAGCTTCTAGTCCTTTGCTGATGGTCACATGTTAAAAAAAAAAAAATAGGCTTTGGAATACTGTACAGAGTAAAAATAAATATATATTTGAAATCAAATCTTTATTATTTTGTGCAAATAACATGGTGTGGGCGGATTTCTGCCAGTCACAGGCTGTGTCACACCCTTCCAGCCTGTGTCTTAGAATAAGAGGGAGGTGAAGCCACCATTAATCTACGTGTAATATCTCACCCCATTGTCTTTAGCTGGTTAATGGGCATGGGGGAGGAGGGAGAGAGTGGGCTGTCATTTACCACTATGTATACACACCCACATGTTTGACTCTATAGTGTAAAGGTAATGCTCAGCACAGAAACGTACAGAAATATGAGCATATGTAGAGTTTCCACCACAGCTGCAAAATCCCTAGTTGAATTGGGGACATGGACAGAAGGTGGAGATAGAGAACAGCAGCATGAACCAGTGTTTTTTGCAGAATACAGAAAACAAATTTCATAGTGACTGAATGAGTATGAGCAGCATGTAATACAGCATTTATTGATAGTTTTTTTACAATGTAGGTTTAGTGACTATCTGTCCTAGTCTTTTTTATAATTGTTTTCACAATCTATTGAAGGGTTTAGTAACTGACTAGTATGCTTCTCACATGATTGATTCTAAAATTCCGCTCCAGTTGTAAGCAACTCTAAAACTTTACATCAGTAACAGCCAGACTTCTTTTTTTTAAGCTGGCATATTACGCTAGTAATCCACATACCGCAGCATTTTAAGCATTGCCTATTCTGGTTCTGTAATTAACTCTGACACATTAAAAAGAAATAAAATGACAGACTTGTTGCTCTAAAAATATATGTACATTTTAAGAATGGTTTGATCATTTTTAAATGGCTACCACTGAAGTTATTCTTACGTGAAAATTGTAAATTATGATTAAAAGCTTCAAAGTCTGTGCCTTGGAAGTGACCACATCTGCTAAGAATATAGACCAGATGTGAACAATCATTATAGTGCTTTTCTGCATTCTCAATCATAAGTGTGCAACGTCACATTGTAACAGCAATCATGGCATAGAATCAGTGTTTATTAAGAGAAAAAAAGATTGATTGTGATATCATATCTGCAATTTACAATGTAAAGTGAGACTCCCAAAAGATAGGTAAATAGTTGAAAAATGTCAATTCTGTGGGATGGATTTCCTAAAGGCAAATATACTCTGCACATTGCAAGTGCAGTTGCACTCATTTTCTCCAGAGTTTAGTAAATGTGGTAAAGCTCTGCTGATTTTCATCATTCAAATGTGTGCAGGCAGAAATGCTGTTTTCTTTTATTTTTCTTGCACCGGATTGGGTATTCTTTACAAAGTGAAGATTTGCCACATTAACTAAGAATAATGGGCATAACTCAGTGTTGCCAATCATCTGTAAATTTACAGTAGGTAAAAAACACCCTGATTTCTCCCATTTGTCCACAGACAGGAAAAATCGGTATATAAAAATACAGAGAGAGGCTGACTTTCCCCCTACACTCACACCACTAATCCCATCTCCCACTGCTCCGGCATTGCCCACTGCTGTGGAATTATTGCTAGGACCGCCTGGTGTCTAGCAACCAATGATGTAATGTACATGCGCCAGAATTCATAGCAGAGAAGGATGTAACTTCCTCCTCCAGACCTGCTCCACTTCCTCCTAGTGCTCCACCTCCTCCCAGCTGACAAAACAAGGGAACTGAAAGTGGAACTGTTTTCATCTTTCCATCTATTAAATCCTCTACCCTTATTGTTTTAACTTTGGATAGTAAAATATTTTTTTTTCTGCTAGTAAATACCTTATACAGGGTTTGCCAGGAAGGGAGGGGGATAAGTCATAGGAGGGCCAATGAAAGCTGCAGGGCTGGAGGTGTGCATCTGTGTGTCTGTGTAAATCCAGGAAGTGAACAAGCAGCAGCTTCAGCTGCCCAAAGTTAAAATGGATGCAGCTAGACTCAGTGGAGGGAGATTTCTGCAGCATATTTGGCAAGTACAGAATCACAGTATATATAAAATAATATGCAAAGTGGTTGTAGGGAAGCTTCAGAATGGCAAAGATGTTTTATTAGAAATTATATGAGCAGACTGCAGTTCCTCTTGAATGAGAGTCTGAGGTGAAGCGGGGGACGGGGTCCGGTGTGGGTAGGGGGCCAGGGAGCTGGGGAGAGATAGAGGATGGCAGCCAGATCTGGAGGACAGAGAGAGAGAGGGACGGATGGAGAAGGGAGGAAGAGACAGCCTAAGCAGAGGAGGCAGCTGGAGGGAGCCGCTGAGAGAAGAAGGAAGAAGTGAGGACACTGATGTAGAGGGGGAGTGAGGAGGGGCACGGTGCTGATAGTGTGTGGCAGGGAGTGAGGGTATGGTGAGGACGACTGACAGGCTCTCTTCCCCTCCCTCTCTCTCCACTCTTGCTCTCCCTCCCATTTTCTCTGTCCCTTTTTCTCTACACTCTCCCTCTCCTCCACTCTCTCTCTTTCCACTCTCCCGCTGTTTTTTTCCTTCTCTTTCTACCATTTCTCTCTCTCTGTTGAGTCTCTTTCTGTGTATTCGCCACCCCCCCCCCCCACACACACACACTCTTTTCTCCCTTTCCCTCTTTTTTTCTCCCCCCATCTCTCTCTTTGTCTCAGACTCCTCCCCCCCCACCTCCCTCACTCATCCCTTTCTTTATCCCTCTTTCACCCCTCTCCCCCCACTTTTCCTTCCTCTTTCTTTCCCCACCACTCACTCACCCCCACTCCCATTTTCTTCCTTCTCTCTTTCTCTCCTCCTCCCTCTTAGCCTCCTCTCCTTCCATCCTCTCTGTTATGCCTAGTACACACAGGCCGAATGTCGGGAGACATCAGCCGGTTCAGTAAGAACCGGCCAACATTCAGCCCCTGAGTATGTTAGTAGGTCCAACAGGAGCATTAGACGAGAACTTCTATTTGAGATTCCTGATAGATGGGGAGAATGGGGAGAGCAGACTAATCTCATCAGTCCTTCAGTGCAGTGGCTTCAAAATCAGACTGTGCTCAGTGCTCAAGTGGTGGTCCATAGACCTGGTTGTGTCTGCTGACAGGTTTGCCTGGTTCACAAAGCGGGTTGAACGAAATCTTTTGGCAAGTAAGGCAGTTCCAATAGATGCATTTCAACTTCATAGTTAGCTGTCTGCGTGGAGTTTAGTTTAAGGAATTGCATTGTAGGAAACCTCATGGATTGGGATTTTAAAAGGCAATTAGAGTAATTTAAACATGGATTGATATTATAAAATTCCCTTTTTAATGATTCTAATAAAAATCTTTCAACAAAGAGTTTTTACAACAATGAACATGTAATAAAAAATACAAAAATACAGTCCTGGAGAATGGTATTTTGTTCATGAAATGGTATACTCCCAACGCGTTTTGAATGTATGAGGTTGCATATCTTTATCAGGGAAGAAAAATACCATCTCTGCACATAGAAGAATATGTACAAACTAGTATTTCATATTTTTATAATTACATTTAAACAAATAACATATGTACATACATATAGATATCTGCAACATTGCAACATTATGCTAGTACAGTTTGCCACACTTACAATGACATCATATTTTCATATTCTGAACACAGCAGCCTGGGAGTTCAAGTCATGGCAAAACTTAGTGTCAGCGTGCACTTCCTGCCATGTCAGGAAGGCTGGAAAAACCTTTCTTAAATAAACTTACAATTCAAATAAAATAAAATATAAATATTAAATCATAGCAAATGTCACCAAACTATATTTAATATTTAGAATAAAACATAACTAACACACAGAAATCATTTTGGATAGTTACATTTTAAACATTGTAACAATATATTTTGTCACCATTGGTACATAGGATGGAAATTATTGGGTTTTCCCTTGTCCCTTTGTTTTTCTATACAGGTTGTGATTGGAACCAGTGGCCTCTGATTGTAAGCTAGCCAGAAACTGTCAGTTTGGCCCCTAGCCATGTCCAGCACCGGTGGGCCCCAGCCCATACAGCCTTTATAGCGTATGTAGCTAGGGGCCGTACCTATTTCTCTCCTATGGACGCCAGATGGGGAGATTTACCTCCTCCACCGTCCAACACTGGGAGAGTACCGTGCTGGTGGTTAAAGTCCCTATTTTTGGCATCGCTCCGCCTCCGGATGCCTGTTGCGGCTTCCAGCGGAAGTGACGCAATTTAGCATGACGCGGCTTGTCCGCGCATGCGCTCCTTATAGAGGACGCTGGGGATTGTGTCCGCCGCCATTCCTCTCCACACGGTCGGCGACTGATACCAGTGTCAGTGACAGGCAGTGTTCCCTGGGAACACGCCAGCACAGACGCGCACGCGCAGCATGCTCCCGATCGCGCCTATGCGCCGTGCGAATGGGGGAAAGTGCCATTTGTGATCAGCCGTGACTTTGCCACGGCCGATCACATGGTAAACAGCCATGGCCAATGGCTGTTCACCCCTGTCGGTGACGCGGTGTGTCCTGGGGACACGCCGACACCGACAGAGCCGGGATGTGCGCACCCGATCGCGCGCAATCCCGGCTTAAAGGGGCGACGTCATATGCCGCCTGCCCAGAACAATAGCCGTTCCACCCCGCCGTGATTTGTCGGTGGGCGGACGGCAAGTGGTTAAAATTCCATTGAGTCAGTAATGTCACTACTACAGAACTGTACTTGCAAGGAACAACTTTGGAATGTAATGCTTTTGCTTAAATGATTATCACACGGTTACATGACTATGTAATGTACTTTTCCTTTTTATGATGTTGATGTTTATTTCAAAATAAACTGTTTCTGTTAAAAAAAAAAAAAGTGAATGGGACGGTCGGTGAGTCAACAGCAGGTCAGAGGAGGAGCCACTGCGGGACAGAGATGACAGTTGCTCTTTAAAAATTATGATTTAAATTGAGTTGATTTAAATCAAGCCTTTTTACTAGTGATTTAAATTGACCAAATCCACCCTGCTGCCAGTAGAACTTTATTTGGTAGGATGATAACAGTATTCCTTCTGCAGTGAAACCACTTCAGGGTTGTTTTCCTTGCTGCTGCTGTAGTTGCTGTTAGCTGTTGGCACTGTTGACAGCCCTATCAGTGAATAGTCATGCTTAGCTCTGACTTCAGCCCTTTGGATTGATAGCACATTTCTCTCTCCCCAGGAGATCAGGGAGAAGATGTAAAAGCCCTGCTCCGTCCCTCCCACCCTTTTCATAATTACGGGCAATTAACAGTGACATACATTTCTTTTTCGCTTTTGGTCAGATAAATGCATATTTTGTTTTATGTGTTTTGTTCTAGTCCTTCAGCCAGATCTGTCTGAAGGTATCTTGAGCCATATGGTTACTTTAATTAGAAACCTTTTTTCAGTGTCAACCTTCCTAGTGTTTCTGTGTATTAATAATGAATTCATGTGCTAACTACAAAGGTGTGAAAAAGGAAAACTTGTCTGTTTCTCGACTTCGTCTTATGACAGATCTTCTTCAGATATAAGGAATATAATTAACAGGCTTAGCTAACAGCAAATAATAAACAGACAGAACTTTGATGTACTTGCTAAGGTTTATTTAGGTTCTTGAAGTCAGCTGTGAACTGGTCACAAAACTGGGTTTGTATGCTCTGAGCAGAATTAATTATATACTCTGACTCCTGTTTTCTGCAATAAACACATATAATGCTAATAAGGTGCTTTCATATTAGCATAATAGTTTTAGTCACCTTCCAATTGTCCTTTCTCCATGCAATCTCGATTCCTTAAACTATAAATGAAAAATACTCCTATGGCTGGATGTGGTAGATTGCCTTCTTCCCGAATTCAACACATTGTAAGAAACCTCATGGATTGTGAGGAGAGAAAAGCTAGGATCAGTGAGTTACTGATCTGTAAAGAAAAAACACACACCTGTCACTTCACTCTTGCCCCCTCCCCCCCATGCACCAGTCACCCAACAGTCACCCCATATGCCCCCATAAAGTGTACCTGTCATCATAAAGTGCACCTGTCATCATACAGCCATTATAAAGTGCACCTGTCACCCCTCACCCGTCAGTGACCGTGGCATGTCACCCTTCACCCATCAGTCACCATGGCCTGTCACCTGTCACTGACCGTGGCGTGTCACCCGTCACTCATCACTGACCATGGCGTGTCACCCGTCACTCTCCGTGGTGTGTCACCTGTCAGTGACCATGGCATGTCACCCATCAGTGACCGTGGCTTGTCACCCGACAGCCATCAGTGACCGTGGCGTGTCACCCATCAGTTACTGTGGTGTGTCAACCACCACACATCAGTGGCCTGTCACCCAACACTGACCGTGGCCTGTCACCTGTCACCCATCACTGACCATGGCCCGTCACCCATCAGTGACCACCGCTAGTCACCCGTGGCCTATCACCCGTCACCCATCAGTGACCACCACCAGTCACCCATCACCCATCAGTGACCGTGACCAGTCACCCATCAGTGACCACCACCAGAAACCCGTCACCCATCAGTGATCACCGCCAGTCACCCGTCACCCATCAGTGACCACCGCCAGTCACCCATCAGTGACAACTGCCAGTCATCCTTCACCCATCAGTGACCACCGCCAGTCACCTGTCACCCGTCACGTATCTGTGACCACTGCCAGTCATCCGTCACACATTAGTGATCACTGCCAGACACCGGTCACCCATCAGTGACCACTGCCAGACAACCGTCACCCATCAGTGACTACCGCCAGACACGCGGCACCCATCAGTGACCACCGTCAATCACCCATCAGTGACCACCACCAGTTACCCGTCACCCATCAGTGACCACCACCAGACACCCATCACCCATCAGTGACCACCACCAGACACCCGGCACCCATCAGTGACCACCAGTGACCACCACCAGACACCCATCACCCATCAGTGACCACCACCAGACACCCAGCACCCATCAGTGACCACCACCAGTCACCCATCAGTGACCTCCACCAGTCACCCGTCACCCATCAGTGACCCCCACCAGTCACCAATCAGTGACCACCATCAGTCACCCGTCACCCATCAGTGACCACCACCAGACACCCGTCACCCATCAGTGACCTCCACCAGTCACCCATCACCCATCAGTGACCACCACCAGACACCCGGCACCCATCAGTGACCACCGCCAGTCACCCATCAGTGACCTCCACCAGTCACCCATCATTGGCCACCACCAGTCACCCATCACTGACCACCACCAGACACCCTGCACCCATCAGTGACCACCACCAGTCACCCATCAGTGACCTCCACCAGTCACCCGTCACCCATCAGTGACCACCACCAGTCACCCGTCACCCATCAGTGACCACCACCAGACACCCATCACCCATCAGTGACCACCACCAGTCACCCGTCACCCATCAGTGACCACCACCAGACACCTATCACCCATCAGTGACAACCGCCAGACACCCATCACCCATCAGTGACCACCGCCAGACACCCGTCACCCATCAGTGACCACCGCCAGTCACACATCAGTGACCACCGCCAGTCACCCATCAGTGACCATCGCCAATCACCTGTCAGTGACCGTCACACCCATGAGTAAACATCACCTGTAAAAGTCTCACACATTTGGCATCGCCATACTCAGGAGGAGTAGCATAATGTATTTTGGAGTGTCATTTTTGCTATGTACATGCTATGTGTTGGAAATATCATATAAATGGACAACTTTGTGTAAAAATAAAGGTGTTTTCATTTTTTTCCCACATTTTCCAAAAACTACTGGAAAAAAATGAACCATTCAAAAGACTCATTATGCCTCATAGATTATTTGTTGGGGTGTTTGCTTTCCAAAATGGGGTCATTTTGTGGGCAATTCCATTGTCCTTGTGCTCCAGGGCCTTCAAAAATGTGATAGGTCGTCATGACATTAGATGTGTAATTTATGTCCCTAGAATACCTGACGGCACTCCCTGCATGTTGAGCCTCTGTATGTGGCCAGGCTGTGAAAAAGTCTCAGACATGTGATATCGCCATACTCAGGAGGAGTAGCAGAATGTGTTTTGGGGTGTAATTTGTGGTATGCATATGCTGTGTGTGAGAAATAACCTGTTACAATGACAATTTTGTGAAAAAAAAAAAAATCTTCATTTTGCAAAGAATTGTGGGAAAAAATTACAACTTCAAAAAATTCACCATGCCTCTTACTAAATACCTTGCAATGTCTACTTTCCAAAAAGGGGTCATTTGGGGGGTATTTGTACTGTCCTGGCTTGTTAGGGTCTCAAGAAACTACCGGATAGAGTAAAGAACTCTGGGATTGTTCGGTCCTGTCATATTTATGGGGGGTTTACTGGGGAAAAA
>BLSH010373257.1:3153390-3180592 GCA_018402905.1 Glandirana rugosa | reverse complement strand
AAACTGGGTGCAAAAAACGATGAATCAATGTACCCTCTGTATCTCTCACTGTCTATATGGTTTGACACGGAGTGTAAACACAATAAGATACGGGTGGTCCTTTTAGGACCACGCGACCTTCCTGTGTCCGGGGGGATGGTCCTCATGGACCGACTTCTGTTATCTGTGTCACTATGATAATATGTCTTAGTGGATACTCTCATTTCTACGGGCACACTTAAACTGTTTTAGACCCGCTTGACCTAACTCCGTACACCTGCATAATGATTGACTGGGGGTGTGTCTTACACCTCGAGGGGGCCCGCCAAGCAGGAGGCAAGAAAATCTCCACATTCTGTGTGGGGGTCAGTTAGTAATACGTCCACATGCCTCAATCCAGTTCGCCCAGATTTTGTCAAATTCACACGGGCATCTTTACTCTCATAGGTGATTCTGTATAATAGTATCACTGTGTCTATTGTCTTCAGCCAGGTACTCCTGGTAGGGGGGCCTGTGTCCTTCCAGCGCACCAGGATTTTCCTGGTGGGCATAGAATAACACAAATGTGAGGCACAGTTTGGTATATCTGTCACTCTCTATGTCTCCCATGTAACTAAGTAGCAAAAAACGTGGGTCAAAGATAATACGAAGTACTTCAGCAATCTCTTCCCAGTACCCACAGATCCTCGGGCAGGTCCACACCATATGTCAGAACGAACCGTGTTCTATCCCACACCTAGTGCATCGTGGGTCACTAAGGGTATATGGTCGCTAGCCTTTGCGGTGTATAATACACCCTATGTAGAAACTTTAGTTGCGTGAACCTGTCCCTGGCAGATATCAGGGCAGGTATGAACGTGGAAATGCAGTCCTCCACTCCTCCTCTCCCAAGTCTGGAATATCTACTCTCCATTTATCCAGAGTCCTAGTCGGTTTAAAGAGGAAGTAAACCCAGATGAGGTTTACTTTCCTCTACATGCCCCTGTAATGTAGAAGCATAATGGGCTACTATGCATCACATAGTAGCCCATTATGTGCCACTTACTTGCAAACGAAGCCTGCGATGTCCAGCGCTGTCCCCTGTGCTGGCAGCGTCCATCTTGTGCCCCTCTTCCTTCCGGGGCCGCGATTCCGGCGCTGTGACTGGCCGGAGTCACATGATGTCACTCCCGTGCATGCACGCGGGAGCCGCCAGTCACGGCATGGTTGCAGTGGAGGAACGTAAGGGAAGAAGATGAGAGAGAGAAGGAGGAGAAAGGAGAGAAAGAATAGGGTAGAAAAAAGGAAAGTAGGAGAACGGGAGAAAGAATACCCAATGTATAGGTCAGAGTTTCTCACCCAGGGTTCCGTGGAAACATAGGGTTCCTCCAGAGGTTGTTAGGGGTTCCTTGAGCAATGAGCAATTTCTATCTCTCAGATAAATTCCCAATGATACCATTGACCCTTTTAGCTATTTGTAAGGGGGTAATTCTTCCCAATGACCACAAGTGTAAGGAGCATTCTTCCCATTGACCATTACACTAATATATCATGAGTTGTAGATTCTTAACTTCTATCAGGGGTTCCCTGAGACTGGAGAATTATTTCAAGGGTTCCTCGGTGTTGAAAAGGTTGAGAAAGGCTGGTATAGGTATTCGTAGGAGGGTAGAGCACAGAGAGAAGCTGTTTTTACAGAGTACAGCCTCTGGGTACTAAAATGGTTGCAAATTATTTCCAACATGCTCACCAATACTAGACTGAGACTTGAGCGTCGGCCTATGCGGGATTACAGTTAGAGAAAGCGGAGGAAAGAACCTCCAACTACCCCTGACCACCTCAACCTTGTCAGATAATGATAACATAACATTCAATAAATCAATGTAACTTGCATACATAATTACAAAACAGATTGACATCAACATGGGTAGGATGAACCCTCCATGCACGGACACCATCCCCGAAAAAATTCCCTGTGTGGTTTACCTGCCCCTTATAAGAACCTCTCCCTGAAACAGTAGGGTTCTAGACTGCAAGGCTAGCGGGAACCTATCTGACCGTGAGCGGTTGGTCCCTCTCCTCTCATGGAGGAGGAAGAAACCAGCTCTCCCCCCCAAAGGAGGAGAGTGGAATATTCACATCAGGCCCTAGGCACCAAGGATCAACCCCCCTTCTATTGGGTGTAACACATTCCATCCTAGGGGTCCACATCAGGCAAAACTGGCCATACCAGCTAAAATTTCCCTTGAATGGAAGTATAACTGGAACCCTTCAGACTATAGATAACCTCAGCATATATATAAAGCATGGAAACATTGAGGTACAAAGTCCTTTAAACAGCATGAGACGTTGTCCTTAAGACAACTAGTAATGTTGCATCATTATTATGTGGACATGCATTTTCATCTGAATCTGTATCACAAATAGGGATAACATACATATCCTATAAGGCAGGAAAAAACAAAAAAAACTCCAATAGGGAGCCTAGTCCTTTGGTGGGAGTATACTTGAAGCATGTAACCTGGGAGTCCAGAGAAACAAAAAAACATTGAGAAACAAAGCCCTGTAAAAATGGAATGAGTCGTGCCCTGCGGAGCAGGAAAAAATATTAGAGATCAAAGCCTCTCAGAGTATCTGCAGGTGGGTCTTCTAAGCAGATCGGTTATCTGGAAAGTCATAGAGATAGCATGTGACTTCTAAATAACCAACCCATCTGTGGTTACAGGTGTGAGCAGAGAGTCAGCTCAGCAAACATACTCTGCAGCCACAGGTGTGTAAGCCTCTGGGATCATAACAAAAGCTGAGGCATCTGCCCTTTACTCCAGTGTTAACTGTGTCGTTGAGATTTATGGTCGCTATGACTCACATGACCTGTCTGCGGAAGGGACCCGGGATCTACTCCTAGGTCTCTGCGGGCGAGCTTGCGAGAGGCCCCGGTTCATGGATGATCTGTAGCGAACAAGGAAGCTGGATAGGGTCTGTTTCCAAAAAGTAAACAAAGTCAGTAGGTCCGCCGCGGTATGTAGAGTGAAGTGACTGCTAACGGATATCCCCATCTGTAGGTGCAGCCTTGTTGTTGGGCGAGTTCCAGAACCGGGCATAGAAGGGCTCTGCGCTGTAGGGTTGCTCTGGAGAGATCCGGGAGGATCTTGATGGTGGCCTCATAAAAGCCTACTGCACCATGTTTCCATGCTCTGCGGAGGATGAGTTCTTTCTGAGAGTAACAGTGTAGCCTGCATATGACTTCCCGAGGCCTTTCAGGGTCAGTTGATCCAGGGCCAAGGGCCCTATGTACCCGATCCAGCTCTAGAGATATATGGGGGGAATCCAGGAACTTGTGGAAGATGGTCGTTATGGTCTCCACCAGATCTGTGCCAGTAGCTTTCAGAAGGCCCCGCAGTCGCAGGTTGTTACGGCGGCTGCGATCTTTCCAGGTCCTCTAGGCGAAGTTGTAGGCCTATGGCTGTGTCTGCCTGGGATAGCTGAGACCTCTCCAGAGCCGCCACCCGATGTTCCAGGAGCACACAGAAAGCACAGCTTCACCCGGCCATGTCCAGACCACGCCCCCCACAGGGGCACCTTTCTACCTGTCAGTCTAGGGGGAGGGGAGTGTTAGATGTACAAGCAGTTTTAAATACACTAACAAGTGGAAGCTGAAATCGAGCTAATACTTTGTAAGCTGTTACACCAAACTGTTTTTTTCTGAGATGAGGGTTTACATAAATAAAAGCTGATCATTGTAAGCACCCCTGCCAATGTTGAATGATTTTTCTCTTCCCTGTAACTTATACATCTGCAAGAAAGCTTGTGCTTTTGAAAAATAACAGACTTACTGACCAGATCACCATATGAAAATAGAAGAAAGCCTAAAAAAAAAAATGAATGCAGCCATCACACCTAATTGGTAATCTGCAAAAAAAATACATTTTTGTTTTTGGGTTTAGTACCGCTTTAAACTAAAACTTTCATCCAATCACTATGTTATTGCATTAGTTGTTTTGAAAAGTCAGTATATGTCTCTGTTTACACCTCGTAGGTGAGACAGTGGCGTGCACACTTTTTTTTTTGCACATTTCCACTTATGTTTAGGAGAGCCCATTATTGCACTTGGCTGCCTTCAGTGTGAGAAAGGCGCAAAAGAAGTGCCTGACTTTTCGCGGTGCACCAAAACGCATAGTACTGTAGCCTGTGCATTAGCATGATGGGTGGGGGTGCCATTACGAATTAATGGCACCTCTGTGGAACTGCAAAAGGGCAGCATGTTGTTCTGCATTACGGTAAAGCATGTGATTTTGCGCCTGTTCCTGCAATGCACTGGTGTGAACGAAGTCTAAAGCTGGGTACACGCTGGAATTTTTTTTTTTTGTTCAATCCAGTGGGCTGAATGAAAAAAACCATAGACATCACCATACTAACACAAGCGATGTTAGTGCGGTGATCTCCCCCACTGTGCTGTTGTATTCTGAGAGAGGGACTGTCCCCACCCCCACCAGAACACACTGATCAGCGCTCGCAGCCGGTGGCTACCAGTGATGATCAGATGCTGAGACAAGACTGGCTTCTGTAGAACAGACAGCTATACACACGGGTTGAAAGTCAGCTGGTTCCTGCTGAATGGACCGATTTTCGTACAAGACTTATAGGCAAGGCATAGAAGCCATTGTAGGTTTAACTAACCATTTTTTTTGCATAATAATTATTTATAGTTCCCATAATTGTGACAGTGACAGGGGTGTGTCCTTTCCATATATAACTTGTGCTAAAAGGTATCTCACTTCCCATCCCAGAAAGCTGCGAGGTAGGGTATTATATATTCCATGTGATAGGCCATAGGAAAATTCCTTTTTAGTGACATGGTTTGAAAAAAGGGAAAAAAATAATCTAGCTTGCATCCAGTAATGTATTAGTGATGCTTAAAAAAAACAAAAAAAAAAGTAGTTTTGGTGATGTGATGCTAAAGGCACCTGTCAGACATTGCCTTTAGTGTTTTTTTACAGGAAGTGCTGCTCTGGGGGTTATGTTATGAGTCAATATAAATACAAATAATGCTTAGCAGAGCTATTTAACTTAGACTCAGTAATCAAAGCCAAAACAGGCACTTTCTGCATGATTGAAAAAAACTACTCAGGGAAAAGGCAAATAAACTTTAACATCATTTTTTCTTTCATCTGCAGGCAACTGAGGTTAGAGATACATAGAAGAATGATGTTTCAACAAGCTAAACGTCTGGTATATGGTGCACACGCATGCATCCAAATATTATATAAGCCAGCCTGCCATTTACTCTCTAGTGGTTCAGACAGGAGCACCAATATATGAGAGAATATGGAGACTGCCATTGCTGACTTCTTAAGGCTGTCATAGATATCCAAAATCTTCAATATTTTCTGAAGTAACAGTAGGGCACTTGTATGCAGATCAAGACTTCAAACTCAGACAGACGTGATGATGTTGAGATCAGGACTCGGGTGGGGGCAAATCATCACTTCCAAGACTCCTTGTTCTTATTTACAGTGAAGATAGTTCTTAGTGACCTTGGCTGTATATTCGGGGTCATTGTGCTGCTGCAGAATACATTTGGGGCCAATCACACTTCCCCCTGATGGCATGACATGATGGATAAGTATCTGCCTTGTTAAAAACCTCACCTCTGGTTCACATTCAGGCATTGGTTCTTCTGTTTGTTACAAATTACTCCTGGTTCTATCTTAGATCCATCAATTGATTTTGCCTACCCCTTAGTAGGACTGCTTTTGAATGTCCCAACTGTTTAAAAATTCCTGAATTCTTGAGTCCCTCAATGGACGAAAAAGAACATAAGATCTTTGTACTTATTGTAAAAAGTATTTCTTGAAGGTTCCACCTCTCTGTGATCATTGGCTTTATAAACTGCTTGCTCACAAAACCGAAGCATGGCAGTTAGAAGAGGAGTTATACGGTGGTTGACTTTCTGTAGGTTTTTCTGTTTGTCAGTGTCCAAACCTACTGTAGGCTGCAGTATGTCCAGACTGTTTCAGAATTCCTGAATTCTCATTTCCCTCAATGGGCTTCAAGAAAAAGGTTTCACAGTTTATCATCTGAGATGCAAGAATTCAGGAATTTTGAAACAGCTGGGATGTCCAAAAGCAGTCCATCGTCATAATGAACGCAATTTGTTTATACAATATATAATACCATTCTATGTGATATTCTGCATAAAAGTTAGTTGGTACAGTGGGGCCAACGCTACATCTGGCAAGCCAGCTCATGATGCATCCAGCCGATGCTCGAAGAATAGAGAGCGAGCTTCACTGCATCTGACAGAGATGGGCAGGCCGATGCTGGAGGAGAGAGTGATCTAAACAGTGAACCCAGCTGGGGATCGGCGGCGGTGCTTGATTTAAGAGGGAGGGCTAAGGCTCTGCGAGAGGACACCTCATGCTCCTTGTACTGCAGTAAAGATGATTGACTACTTGTACTGCTTCTCCTTCTCTGAGATCTGCTGTACAGAAACTTCAAGAGGCCAATAACAAGCCAAATTCAGTGCATTGGAAAAAGTAAAAGCATCCACAGCTGCAAGTGGATGGCTGGGCGGCAAGCGGTGATACAACACTGAGCAGATTGCCTATGAGGTAGGGTTGCCACCTCATCCTTTTAATCCAGGACACACATTAATTACACAAGTTCTGTGGCTGATTAAGGTGGTAATTAACCGCTTCAGATCCGCATTATAGCCGATTGACAGCTACAGTGCGGATCTGAAATGCCAGGAGGCCGTCAATAGACGTCCTCCCCTTTTGCTCGCTCCTGGAGCACTCTCGCCGCGTGAGTGTGCCGGGTGGACTTGATGTCTGCCGGAGACCCGCAATCCCTTCACAGAGAGCCAGAATGGGGAACCGCCGATGTAAACACGGCGGTTCCCCGCTCTGTGAGGGGGGGCATGACAGATCTACTGATCCCTGTGATCGGAATTAGTTAGATCTGTTATGTCCCTGTTAGCCCCGCCCCCACACAGTTAGAACACATACAGGGAACACATTTAACCCCTTCACTGCCACCTTAGTGTTAACCCCTTTACTGCCAATGGTACTCATACAGTAATCAGTGTCTATTTTTAGATCTGATCGCTGTATAAATGTCCTTGGTCCCAAAAAAGTGTCAAAAATGTCAGACATGTCCGCCGCAATATCGCAATCCCGATAAAAATCGCAGATCCCCACCATTACCAGTAAAAAAAATAAATAATAAAAACGCCATAAACCAATGTCCATAGTTTGTAGGCGCTATAACTTTTGCGCAACCCAATCAAAATATGCTTATTGCGTTTTTTTTTACCAAAAATATATATCGGTCTAAACCGATGAATACATTTGTTTTTTATTTTTGGATATTTATTTTTATTTTATTTTAAAAAGTAAAAAATATTGTTCTTTTTTCAAAATCGTCGCTCTTTGTTTGTTTATAGCACAAAAAATAAAAACTGCAGAGGTGATTAAATACCACTAAAAGAAAGCTCTATTTGTGGAGGAAAAAAAGGAGGTCAATTTTGTTTGGGTACAACGTCGCACGACCGCGCAATTGTCATTCTAAGAATGACAGCGCTGAAAACTGAAAATTGGTCCGGGCAGGAGGGGGGTTTAAGTGCCCAGTAAGGAAGTGTTTAAACTCACTTGGTGCCTTATCTGTTTTAAGTTAGCCTCAGAACCTGTGTAATCCATAAGTGCCCTGGATTAACCACTTGCCGACCGCAGTCCGGCGGCGACAGAGTGGCCGATATCGCAAACCGCCGTTATATGACGGCGGCTGCGATATCCCTCACTGTGAGCGCGCGTCGCTAGAGACAGACTCGCATGCTCACTGTGTTCGGGGGAGGGGGGCAGGGAGTGGGCAGGGCGGACGCGACCGCCCCCGGCTACCCACGATGCCCCCCCCGCAGTGAAAGAACGGGGGTCCGTGTAAGTAAACACGGATCTCTGTTTTGTTAGAGGGGACAGGGCTGTGATCACAGGCTTCCTGTATATGGAAGCCCTGATCACTCCCTTCCCCCTGCCAGGCCAGCCCACATACAGTTAGAACATGCCCAGGGAACACAGTTAACCCTTAGAGCACCCCCTCCAGGTTAACCCCTTCACTGCCAATGGCATTTACACAGTAATCAGTGCATTTTTATAGCACTGATCGCTGTATAAATGCCAATAGTCCCAAAAAAGTGTCAAAATGGTCCGACATGTCCGCTGCAATATCGCAGTACCGCTAAAAATCACAGACCGCTGCCATTACTAGTAAAAAAATGTAAAAAAAAAAAACGCCAGAAATTAATTCTCATCAACCATAAGCGCGGCAACTTTTGCGCAAACCAATCAAAAACGCAGATTGCGAGTTTTTTTAACCAAAAATATGAGGAAGGATATCAATCGGCCAAAACCGATGGAAAAAAATGTTTTTTTATACCGGTATATATTTTTTTATCTGTATTTTAGCAAAAAGTAAGAAAATTGACGCTCATCTTTTGTTTATAGCGGCGATCAGAAATGACACAGAGGTGATCAAATACCACCAAAAGAAAGCTCTATTTGTGGGAGAAAAAGGATGCAAATTTAGTTTGGGTACAACATCGCACGACCGCGCAATTGTCAGTTAAACCGATGCAGTGCCGAATGACAAAAAGTGCTCTGGTCCTAAAATGGGAAATCCTTCCGGGGCTGAAGTGGTTAAAGAGATGCTGGATGTTATATTTTTTCTAATTAGAAGAGACTGCGATGACCCAAGCCCAGCCTCTCTCAACTGGTTGGGTTCTGAATCAGAAATAACAACAGGGGCTCAAGACCATGTTTGGCTTATGGTCACAGGGGGGTCAGACAGACTCTGCCAGGGATTCCACTGGAGAAGGCTTAAAATTATTATGGACAGAATATTTCAGTAGCTGGGTATTAACAGCTAGGAAATCACTAGTGGAGAAAATTGAAATGAGAGAAAAAAAGGGTTAGCAAAAATATAGTTAAGACTTTATCTCAGAGGGGCTGAGGAAAAGGCATCAAACCTCCTAGGACACTAGCAAAAAAAAAAAAAAAATCTGTCTACCTCAATGAATGATAATGGGAACACATTTAAAGTGAACATAAACTCAAAAAGTGAATATTTGTTATGTCATCAGAAACATCTAATTGTGTTAAAACATTAACCTGAAAAATCTATCTTTTGTTCTAAATTTCTCATGAAAATAGCACTTTACATCCTGCTATGCGAATGTGCCTAGACACTACTGTGCCTATAGACCCATAACTGTATATCTGCTGTGTGAGAGGCTCTGCTGCCTGTGACTGCAAATCTCATGAGGTTTGGAGTAAATTTGGTATTGTCACTACTGTGACGCTAACTTGTCTCCCAGCTAGAGAGAAATCTATGTGCAGATCTCCCTGTTTTATCAAGTATGTGCTTCCTGCACCTTCCTGCTGCTTCTTACATATTCCCCCAGCAGTTCTCAGACCACCATTTAACAGGGGGGGCAGCTCCGACATGAGGAAGTTCTATTCCTCACCCAAGATGAACACTGAGACAACGTGCAGAATAAGCCATGGTAAGTCAGTATTGGTAACTAGTCCTTTGTTGTCTGCTTGCCTTTTTTGGGCACAGCCTCTATAGTACAGATCCTCTTTAAAGTTATTAGCATCTTGTTGATAGATAGATAGACAGATAGATAGATAGACAGATAGATAGATAGATAGATAGATAGATAGATAGATAGATAGATAGATAGATAGATAGATAGATAGAAAGCATGGCAAGACGAGAGCTCAGACTTTGCAGTAAAAATGCTCAGTGAAAGCAATTTCCTGAATGCTCTGCTTTTCAAACATTAATGTCTTATTGGAAGATAATTGGAAATAGTTCCCTACAGAAAGCAGAATTACTGGCTATAGAAATTCAAATCAGTTTGTCTGCGTCCAATGGATTTGGGTGCTTATTTATTCTACAATTTATTCCCAACTCAGTGTTATATAACCAGCCTTCCGAACTAAGATTCTGTAAGCCACATGTGCATATGCCACAATATTATCCGTCCTGTGTGGTTAGTTTTATTTGCTAAAAATACTTAAAATAAGAAAAAAAAACAGGAAAACATTTAAGATATCCACCTACTTTCAAAATCTGTTGGCCAAGCATGACAACTTTTTAAATTCAGTCAGGAAATCTCAAAAGAGCATAAGACTTGTATTTATGGTTACCATCATTCACATAATTAAATTTGACCATAGCTTACTCTTCATTGTGCACTAGCATACATGGACAGTATAAATGCATTTGCCTATTTATATAAACAACACTGTTTTATATCATTTGTCAATAAGGTGAGTTCAAATGGCTTAAAGCTATGTTAATGTTTAGGACCAGATGTTCATCCATTATGCTGCTCATTACATCACAGAGTAGACATTTGTAATACTTTTAAATATTTTGTAATAATGCATATTCAGTAAGGCTACATATGAAAAACATGTGTCAATGTTTCTTCAGTAAAAAAATCTAAACCTGGCCACCATACAATCTGATTGTACAATCTCTATACAATATTCTTTAATTTACCAAGACTATCTAATATAAGGACAAACAATCCAATCACTGACAATAATAGTGTAGCAATCACATGGTGGATACAAAGAGCATTGACAACAAGTTCTTTCATTGCAGAGAAAGCACTGGTAGAACAGGACATTTTTGTTTTAAAAGGCCCATATATGATACAGTGGCAGACCGTCCATAGGGGTCGCATGGGTGCCACCCCCCCACACCCCAAAGCTAATCACAAAAAAAAAGGCGCTTTAAGTGTGGACACGGGCACCGGACACTGCTGTATGTGGACAGCGTGACATTTATGCAAGCACATGAGACGCTGCATGCGCATGCTTTAGGGAGTCCTTGTGGCGCTGAGCAAAGCGCCACAATACTCCTAGTCTAATAGTGCTGTCCACTTATGATTGGCACCGCCGTAGGACATGGGTGGTGCTTTCCGCGGAGTCACTTCCAGTTTCTGTGGCACTGGGAAACCAGAAGTGACGCCGCAGCTGGATGGAACGCACAGCCCAAGCCGTGTGCATGTGAATCTTCTTGGCCCAACCCAGTGGAAAAAAAAATATTGTCTGGACTCTGGTCATCAAATTCATTCAAATCTAAGTATATATATATATATATATATATATATATATTTTTTTTTTTAATATTCAAAAAGGCTGTTACGTTTGCAAGGATGAATGTGTTCCCCTGTATAGCCTATCTGGTGAAGCTGTATACCCCATCTGGTGATGCTGTAAACTGTATACCCCCGTATACCCTATCTGGTGATGCTGTATACCCCTGTATACCCCTATCTGCTGATGCTGTATACCCTATCTGGTGATGCTGGGCTGTATACTCCTGACACAAATGGTGGAATCTATAAGGGGTGAGGCTTATGAGAAGTGGGAGGGGTCAAAAAGGAAGGGTGGGGTCTGGCGCCCCTGCATCCTAAAATTTCATATATGATACAAAAAAAATCTGCTGCTGACTTAGCCCACTAGAAACCACCTATAAATTAAATATCACTTATCTACTTTGTCAGAAAGGGTTTCTTTATATTTTTAATAGATTTCTTCAAAATGACACTATTTATTTTGGGCAAAGAATCATGGCACTATTTTTAAATATGACCTAGACTAAATTTCACAACCCACTTCTTGGGAATGCTAGAGGTTTTCCAGATGCTTGTGTAATTTGGTTCATTTCTCGCATATGTTTGGCAAAAGTGTCAGATGCATCATTTCATCGAAAGTTTCCAAACAAGTCAATACAGGGTCATTCCAGGATATCAACATGGGACAAAAGGCTTACCTGTAGGTAAAAATGTCATTTTAGGGTATACAACCGCTTTAATTTCTTGACTACCTCTTGCACTTTTGAAGGTCCTGGAGCACCAGGACAATGCAAAATGACCCCCTTTTTGAAAGCAAACACCCCAACGTATATTCTAGGAGGCATAATGAGTCTTTTGAACATGCCATTTTTTTTCACAAGTTTTTGGAAAATGTGGAAAGATAATGAAAACGCATTTTTTTTTTTTTTTACACAAAGTTGTCAATTTATACAATATTTCTAACACACAGCATGTACATAGCATAACTTACACCCCAAAATATATTCTGCTACTCCTCCCAAGTATAGTGATACTACATGTGTGACACTTTTCCACAGCCTGGCCAGATACAGAGGCCCGAAATGTAGGGAGCCGCGTCAAGTGTTCTAGGGGTATACATTTCAAATCTAATTTGAATACCTATTACACTTTTGTGAGGCACTGTAGTGGCACTGATGGGCACTGTAGTGGCACTGATGGGCATTGTAGTGGCACTGATGGGCATTGTAGTGGCATGGATGTGGCACGGATGAGAACTGATGTGGTATGGATGAGCATGAATGAGGCATAAATGAGCCGTGAATGAGGATGGATGAGCCATGGATGGGGATGGCTGAGCATGGATGGGGATGGCTAAACATGAATGATATTGCAGAGTATGGATGGGATGGCTGAGCATGGATGGCTCAGTATGGATGGGGTGACTGAGCATGGATGGGGATGACTGAGCACGGATTGGGATGGCTGAGCATGGATGGGGATGACTGAGCACGGATGGGGTTAATGAGCATGAATGGGTTGGCTGAGCATGGATGGGGATGACTGAGCATGGATGGGGATGACTGAGCATGCATGGGGATGACTGAGGATGGATGGCTGAAGATGGATGGCAGAGAATGGATGGCTGAGGATGGATGGCTGACTGCAGACTGGCAAAGAGCAGCGCTGTGGGCACGACAGGTCCTGCCCACAGCGCTGCTGCATCCGATCTCTCCCCTCTCCTTTCACGCTGTAGCAATCGGTACGAAGAGGAGAGCAATAAGTCAGACATGCACCGGCTTGTTTACATCTGATTGCTCCATCATTTGAAGGAGCGATCACATGGTAAAGGGCTGCTGTCAGCGGCCATTTACCCTGATCTGTGATGCGCCCGATCCCTTGGACCCGGCGGTCACAAATATTCCCATGTGCGCGCCCCAGGGGGTGCAATTCTGGTAGGATGTTATAGTACGCCCTCCCACATTAATGAGTCCACCCTGCCGCCATTTTTCTACAATGGGTGTGGGCAAGTGGTTAAAGTAGAACTATAGGCAAAACTTTTCTTTACCATTTAGAATAGAGCAAGTGAGAGTTCAAATCCTTGTCAGATTCTTTTTCGCCATCTGTGTCCAGTTGCAGAGATTTCCCTTCACTTCCTGTCACATAAGCAAACAGGAAGAGAGAGAGTGAAATCCCTGCAAATTAAGGGAATTTCTTGGGGACCCCCACCAGAACTAGTGTCTCTATTGGAAGATCTCCTCTATTACTTTTCTGGAGACAACCCAAAACATGGGATTTTCTTCTACTTTCAATGATAATGGTAAACAGGACAAATAGAGAGGGTGACTCTGCTTAACGGGGAGCACAGGCAACAATAAAAACCTGACAAGCATTCTAATCCCTCTGCACTCTATCCAAAACAAAAAAAAAAAAGTTTTGCCTTTAGTTACACTTTAATGCATTCTATGCATTAAGGTAAAAAACCTTCTGGGTGCACCCCCCCCCCCCAACCCCACCTTATACTTACTTGAGCTCCATCTAAATCCAGCAATGTGCATGAGCGCAGTGGCTGTCCTGGGCCTCTCTCTCCTCATTGGCTCAAACAGCAGTGGGAGCCGTTGGCTCCTGCTGCTGTCAATCACAGCCAGTGAGCCAATGAGGAGAGAGCAGGGACGGGGCCGAGCTGGGCTCTGTGTGTGAATGGACATCCAGAGTGGGGCTCGAGAGCAAGTCTGCTCTAATGCCCCCATAGCAACTCATCAGGGGGAAAGAGCCAAGACCGGTGGCGGGGAACCCAAAAAGAAGAGGATCAGGGCTGCTCTGTGCAAAAATAGGATTTTATTAAGAACTTACCGTAAAATCCTTGGGACTGCAAAGTCGCATGACAAGTCGTACCCCATGATTTTCAATGAGTACCATTCATATCTGTGCAACTTCAAAGTAGTGCATTACTTTGGTCTCACTTTGATGCGACTTGAGGTCCATAGACCTCAGGATTACACAGGCATTGCTTCAAGTCACCTCAAAAACGTGGCAAAAATAGATGCAAAATTTCTTTCAAGTCCCACAAGTGGGAAAGGGGCCTAAAGGAAATGCTTTAAAAAACAAAAAACAAACATGTTATACTTACCTGCTCTGTGCAATGATTTATCCTACGTTCACTGACAGATGCAGCCCTTCATTGACAAGTGGGGTTTATGCACATCCTACTAGGAGTAGACTAGGCAATAGAAAAAAAGCAAGCTGACCCCTCCCAGGGGGCCATCCTCACTCCAGCATATAACCCCCCAGCTCTGCATAGCATATCAGTTTGTAACAAGCCGTACAAACGCAACACAGAGGGGTGGGTTCTGCATCTGTCAGTGAACTCCGAGAAAAGGATTTTAAGGTAAGTTCTTAATAAAATCCTATTTTCTCCTACGTTCACTGACAGACGCAGCCCTTCATTGACAAGTGGGGATGTCCCAAAGCAGTGTCATTCAAGAGGGGTGGGTAAACAATAACAACTGTACAAAACAGAATCCTCTCAGGAGGCGCCAGACGCGCCTACACTGTGGCCTGTAACACTTTACGGCCAAAAGCAGCATCCGCAGATGCTGACACATCAACTTTGTAAAACTTAGCAAAAGTAGCCGCCTTGCACACCTGGGACACCGAAGCTTGGTGTCTGAAAGCCCAGGAAGTACTAACTGCCCTGGTGGAATGAGCCGTGACCGGAAAAGGGGGGACTTTGCCCCGAACAGTATACGCATGGGTCACGGTCTGCCTGACCCAACGGGGAAACAGTAGCCGACGAGGCCGCCAACCCTTTGCGCGGTCCTTCTGTCAGCACAAACAACACATCAGACTTGCGAAAAGAAGCTGTAGCCGCCAAATACACCCATATTTGGCAAAGCCCTCACGACATCCAGAGAATGCAACTCAATCTCCTTGGGATGAGACGGGTGCGGCCATAATGAAGGGAGAACAATAGCCTCATTAATGTGAAAAGAGGAAACCACCTTCGGTAGAAACGAAGGGGAAGGCCGCAGGACCGCCTTGTCCTTATGAAGGACCAAATAGGAAGACCTACAGGACAAAGCTGCCAACTCCAGACACCAGTCTAGCGGATGTAATGGCCACCAAGAAAGCCACCTTTTGCGACAGCAATTGTAAGGGAATATCCCTGATCTTCTCATATGGCGGTTTCTGCAGTACAGAAAGTACCAAATTCAAATCCCACGGCGCCAAAGGCGACCGTACCTGAGGAGCCACATGGCGTACCCCCTGTACTAATGTACGTATCAGCGAATGTGACGCCAAAGGACGTTGAAA
Source organism: Glandirana rugosa (assembly GCA_018402905.1). NCBI lineage: Eukaryota > Metazoa > Chordata > Amphibia > Anura > Ranidae > Glandirana > Glandirana rugosa. Next base: position 3,165,198 of record BLSH010373257.1, on the reverse strand, counting down.
GAGAATTGCCAGAGCCGAAATCTGACCCTTCAGAGTACTCAATGCCAATTTGTTATCCTGGCCCTGCTGCAAACAAGCCAGCACCCGGGACACAACGTAAGAGCGGGGGTTCCAACTCCCCGCCTCGCACCAGGCAATATAGGCCTTCCAGGTGCGATGATATATCTTGCGCAAAGTATACTTGCGCGCCTTAAGCATGATAGGGATCACGGAGTCAGAGACACCCCTATCCCTCAACACTTGGGACTCAATAGCCAAGCCGTCAAAGCCAGCGAGAGTAAAGCAGGGTGCCGGATGGGTCCCCGTGACAGCAGATCTTCGCTTAGCGGAAGACGCCAGGGTACATATGTCACCATCCGCACCACGTCGGCGTACCAAGGGCGCCGAGGCCAATCCGGAGCTAAATGGATTGTCGGAATCCCCTCCGCTTCCACCCTGCGCAGTAGCCGCGGTAGAAGCTTGATGGGAGGGAAGGCGTACAGGAGCCGATACCGACCCCAAGGTGCTACCAACGCGTCCGTGGCGGGCGCCAACGGGTCCCTTGTTCTGCACGCGAAGGTCTGCACCTTCTGATTGAACCTGGACGCCATGAGGTCCACGTCTAGTGTGCCCCACTTGTGGCAAATCTGGACACCTCTGGATGTAGGGACCATTCCCCCTGATCCAGCATCTGGCGACTGAGAAAGTCCACCTGCCAATTTTCTACGCCCGGAATGTAAATGGCGGAGATCAGCGGCATGTGAAGTTCTGCCCATCTCAGAATGAGAGCCGCTTCCACAGCCGCTGCCGAGCTCCTCGTTCCACCCTGATGGTTCACGTACGCCACCGCCTTGGCGTTGTCCGACTGAACCCGAGCCGGGAGGCCGCGTAGCCTTACCGTCCAGTGGGAGAGGCAAAGCCTGATCGCCCTCAACTCCAGCACATTTATCGGAAGGCGAGATTCCTGCGCCGACCAACGGCCCTGAGCAGACAGCTTCCCCAGGACCCCAGCCCGACAGGCTGGCGTCCGTCGTGACTATCGACCAATTCAGGGGGAGAAACGACTTCCCCCAGGTTAGAGCTGGGGCCCGAAGCCACCAGGTCAACGATCCTCTGGTCTGATGATCCAATCTGATCAGCTGGTCCAGGGACAGTGGAGACTTGTCCCACCGTGACAGAATCGCTTGCTGTAGGAGCCGAGCGTGACTCTGGGCGTAGGGTATCGCCTCGAAGGCTGAGACCATGAGCCCCAACACCCGCATATAGAACCGTAAGGAGGATCACTGGCGTGACAGCAGGGTTCACACCGCTGCTTGCAGTGTTAGTAACTTGGCCGGATGTAAGAACACCTTCGCCTGCTCCGTGTCCAGAATCAGACCCAGATATTCCAGTCGACAGGACGGGGTCAACGTCGACTTCTGCAGGTTGATCAGCCAGCCGAAGTCTTTCAACGAGGCCATGGTGATAGCCACATTCTCCTCCAGGGCCAAAGCAGACTCCGCTCGCAGGAGTAAATCGTCAAGGTATGCTACCACCGCAAAGCCTCTCTGCCTCAATAGCGCCAGCACCGGAGCCACCAGCTTGGTGAATACCCGAGGAGCCGAGGCCAGACCGGGAAGGGAAGTGCCACAAATTGGTAATGTAGATCCCCCATCGTAAAGCGCAGAAAGCACTGGTGCCGGGGACAAATGGGAACATGGAGATACGCGTCCCTGATATCCAGAGACGCCATGAAGTCCCCTTGGTGCAGGGCGGTCATGACCGAACTGACAGATTCCATCCTGAATTTTAACGCCCTCACAAAGTGGTTTAGTGCTTTTAGGTCCAGAACTGGCCTGACCCCACCCTTCTTGGGCACTACAAATAGGTTTGAATAGAAGCCGCGGAACCTTTCCAGCGGAGGTACCGGCACAATCACCCCTTGTTCGCAGAGTGTCTGAACAGCCCCTTGGAGAGCCTCTCGACGCCCCTGTGGAAGTCTCAAGTTCAATGGGAAGAACCTGTCGGGGGTAGAGTGCTGAACTCTATCCTGTATCCTGAGGACACCACTTCCTGCACCCACCGGTCGGAAATGCGGGCAGTCCACCTGTCTGCGAACCCTAGAAGTTGTCCCCCCACCCGAGACTCGGGTGGGGGCAACCCATCACACGGAGGAGGACTTTTCCTCTGTCTTTTTGCTCTTACGCTGCCAGGGCCATTTACCGGACCCCGAGGCAGACTTGCCGGGCCTTGAGTCCTTGCCCGCTGCACCTGGCGCACGAAAAAACCTCTTCTGGCCCGTAGAAGCAGGACCCTGCTTACGGCGGAATTCCCGCCGTCTGGGCTCCGGAAGAAAAGTACTCTTCCCCCCGGTGAAATCCTTAATGATTTCATCGAATTGTGCCCCAGAGATGCGTGGTCTCCCGACCAACAGCGTAACCACAGCACCCGTCTGATAATGACTGCAATAACAGACATCTTAGACAGCATGGGAAGCAGGTCCAAAGCTGCGTCACACAGGTACCGAAGACCCTGTATCAGATGGTCCATCCGCTGTGAAGTCTCAGACGAGCACCCGCAGCTCAACTCATTGTGCAACTCAGTCGGTAAGAGACTGCGCCACCATGGCTGACGCCAGAGCTGGTCTCATGGTCGACCCCGCCACCAAGAACAGTGCCTTGGATACCGCCTCCGTCCGCCTATCGGCCAGATCCTTAAAAGAGGGAGACCCCTCCAAGGGGATGGTCGTTGCCTTATTCAGGCGAGCCACCGGAGGGTCCACTGCAGGGGATGCCCACTTCTTTACAAAACTATCCTCAAAGGGATAGCACACAGCGAAACGTTTGGGCAATGAAAAGGAATTCTGCGGACGCTGCCATTCCTTATAGACCAGCTGGTCAAAGAATTGATCATAGGGATAAGCCCTAGGGGACCGAGGTGGCTTAAAAGACCCACAAACATAGGCAGTCTCCTGCGACTCCCCAGCTTGGTCCAGCCACAAGGACGCACGGATATTGGTGATCAGGGAGGCCACCAGCGCCCTCTCGCGCGCTACCTAGGCCCCCTGGTCTTCCTCATCATCCGAGGGCTCCAGTTCACCATCTGAGAGCTCCGCGGGGGTCCCCATGACCACTGAGGCCCCTTCCGGTTCAGAATCCTCCCCCAAGGAAGTAGGGGGGTGGATACTTTTTAGGCACCCCTTTAGTACGGCACGGCACCTCCCGGGGAAAAAATTCCCCCAATATGGACCTTAACTGATCCAGGGGAACCATAGGGCCCAGCGCAGGCTGCGCTTCCACAGACTCCTCATGGGAAGAACCCGCAGGTTCAGCCGACATTGTCACCGGAGCACTGCTAAGCCAAATAGGCCCGGACACCCCCACAATGCAGCCCCACCACTGCCCCACAGAGCAACCAGGAGATACCCAGGAGGACTGCACCCACCACTGCCAACACCCCAGGGAGAGCCCAGCTATACTTGCTGTGAGTAATAGCCCTTCAAGCACTGCGTCCCAGTAGGAGTGCTTGACCGCCTTGTCAGGAGCCTTTGCCGCCCTGTACCTTCCACGCTGCCCCAGAGGAAAACGGCGCCAGCCGCACGTTTTCATTCACAGGCACATCAAACATGGCCCCCGAGCGGTCACAAGAAGCCAAAGCCTGTCACACAGGCCGCGACTACGGGAAAATGGCCGCCGGTCCACCACTAGAGGCCAAAATAGCCCACAAAATGGCCACGGCTACGGCAAAATGGCGGCGATCCGCCGCAAAATGGCGGCGGGTTGCCGCATGGCGGTTCTAGCGCGGGGTGCGGTGCGGGGGGTGTAGCAGGGGGCGAAACAGACCAAAACAAGCAGGGGGACCTGTAGCCCCAAAAACCCTCCACCGGCCGGCCTAGTCCATCAAACGACCAGCCCCCCCCTCCGCACCCCTGGGGGGGAAGAGAGGGGGGTCACTCACCAATCCGATGGGTGTAGTGGGTAGCCACCAGGTAGCAGACCTTCCTCACATCTCACGGGGAGGGATGCTGCAGGCCAAGCGAGCACAGCCCGGTCACTGGACACAAGTGGGGGTCATCCACTAGCCTCCCGCACAGAACGGGTACGATGCGGCGGACCCCGCCAAGGCTAAGGGTAGCTCCCATCGGTCGGCCGTGCTGGGGAAATTTCCGGATTCAAGATATCCTCTATACTCCAGCCGGCTACTTGATAGCAGTCTTCATCAGATAGCTTGAAAAGCCAAAAGAAGAAAAAAAACTGGGGAACCGCAGTTACCAGCAGGGAACCAGGTATAACTCCTTGCACTAGGCATAATAAAACTGATATGCTATGCAGAGCTGGGGGGTTATATGCTGGAGTGAGGATGGCCCCCTGGGAGAGGTCAGCTTGCTTTTTTTCTATTGGCTAGTCTACTCCTAGTAGGATGTGCATAAACCCCACTTGTTAATGAAGGGCTGCATCTGTCAGTGAACGTAGGAGAAATCATTGCACAGAGCAGGTAAGTATAACATGTTTGTTATTTTTTTTTAAAGTATTTCCTTTAGGCCCCTTTCCCGCTTGTGCGAATTGAAAGAAATTTTGCAGCTTTTTTTGCCACGTTTTTGAGGTGACTTGAAGCAATGCCTGTATAATCCTGAGGTCTATGGACCACAAGTCGCATCAAAGTGAGACCAAAGTAATGCACTACTTTGAAGTTGCACAGATATGAATAGTACTCATTGAAAATCATGGGGTACGACTTGTCATGCGACTTTGCAGTCCCAAGTCGCAGGACAAGTCGCACAAGTTTGAAAAGGGCCTTAGAATTACTTTAATAAATACAGAGCTGCATTTATTTGTGTCTTTTATATCTGCCAGGAGATCAGCTTTAGAAGAATGAAAGCCCTTTTTGAACACAAGTGTGCATCTGAAGGAAACAAAATAGACTGCAAGTCATTTCTAGGTAAATAAGCCATAAATCACAACTATCTTGGTCAAATTTATTGTAATATGACACCTGAAAGCAATTAGTTCAAAATCATATGGTATTGTATATGTTCATTTCTCCGGAAATAAAATAGTTGAACAAGCGCCTAGCATTTAATCATTTTCTGTACTTTGCAAAATATAATTTCCTGTTGCTTTTAATTACATCTCAAAACACGTTTTGTGCCAAACATGTTTTGCTATTGGAAAAGAAAAAATGGCAAACTCCGCACTTAAATCAGAAAATGTTGATAACTATGAAATGTCTAAGATAAAAAAGCTGCTGTACCAGATATCCTACACATGGACAAAATCACATAAATAACAATAATGAGTACAGCGCTAAGCAATCATAAAAGTCCATGAAGAGAAAAGACAGGAGAAAGGATCCCAGCCTCTGTGCAGAAATCACACCAATCTCGTGCCACACAACACCTTCTGTGCTACGCTCTTACCCTCGAGTGTGTGACCCTCTAAGTAAGAGCGGTCAAACACACTAGATTACAAATGAAGCTGGTCAGGCAGGAAATCCACTGCAATGCTGCATAGATGGTCTTTCTTCCACAGATCACGTCAAGATACAAGGCAAGCCCCTCCAAATAGCTTTCCAGAAAATATATACTCCCTAAGCCGTCACATGTAAAGAAATACACACATAGCGTAATATTGTTAAAAATCAAACTTTTATTCAGCTAAAAAGGTGCACTCACATTTGGATGATCATACAACAGCGTTCGTTCCGTTCCGCCAGGAACCAAAATGGCCGCAACGGGCCGCACAAGCGCAGTAACGTGGTGGGCGTGTGGACGTGGCTCCTACCGGTTTCGTCACATCTGACGTCATCAGGGACACGCCCACACACCCTCACCACATTCTTATATACCCTTGGTGAACCCAGACAGGCCAATCGGTATCTCCACTTAGTCAGAGGAAAAAATCACCATACTCAGGTCTGCCCCGAGTCAGCTGGTCCTCACACTTAATGGGAGCTAGAATAAAGAATATACAAATTGCGGCGATAAACGCCAAACCGAGGACCCTCTGTGGTCAAAAGAGGGAACTGCGGTATAACCAAAACCACATGGAATAGGATTGTGTAAAATGTAATGAAAAAAACTAATAAGAAATTGGTACCAAGGCCATCTCTGGACTAACCTGGGGTTCACATAAAACCCAGTATGCCCAACATCTTAAATGTAATGAAACCAAAACAGCAAAATAACTAACAACTCACAAATGAATTTAAAAGTATAATATAATGCTATACATAAAAACAGTCATAATTCAATAAATGTCTACACTAAAAGATGCAGGTCACTATAGATGTAATTAAATTAAAATGGAATAAAAAAAAATATTGAAAATGATATAAAATTTGAAATGAACAATGAGAAATAGAACCAACCATAAGGCCTAACCATTATTGATGAAACAATAAATATCCCACTCAATATTCATGCCAAAGGGTGAATAGCTCTTAAGCCTGTAATTCCACCCCGTTTCTGCCTGGGAGATACTTCTTTTGGTGTCAGATCCCCTCCAATGGGGGATACATTATAACAGAAATAAGGGTAAAATCTGCGCTTAAGGATCCTTTCACACCAGCGGACCGTTCAGGTTCGCCTGTCAGTTTTTCAGGCGGACCTAAACGGACGCTCCATTGTCCTCAATGGAGCGATGGATGTCAGCGGTGACATGTCCACTGACATTCAATCCGCTCCGATCCACCAAATACAGACTGATGGAAACCCTATTTACCATCCGTCTGGCGGATCGGATAAACACGCACAGACGGTCCGTGTTCATCTGATCCTCCATAGAGGAGAATGGAGCTGTGACAGGTCAGTCTCTGCATGGAGTGTAGAGACGGTCCTGTCATCTGCCAGCTTAGCGGGATAAACGGACAGATCCCCACTGAGCAGCGGAGCCCGTCAATGGAGCCTAATACATAGTAGCAGCTAGCAAAAATTGCTGATCAACAAATATAGTCCATAAAATTCACATTGCAGTGCTTAACCACTTGCCGACCGCGCGATCGTGGCTCGTTCCCGCAAATCGCCGTCATACGACGGCGGCTGCGGGAACGTGTATAGTGAGCGCGCGCGCGCCGCCGGAGGCGCGCTCACTGTGTCCAGGGGGGCCAGGGAGCGGGTGCGGCGGCTTCGATTGCCGCCGGCCACCCGCGATGCCCCCCCCCGGAGCGAATGAGCGGAGGTCCGTGTATGTAAACACGGACCTCTGCTCTGTGTGAGGGGGAAGGGCTGTGATCACAGCCTTCCTTTACGTGAAGGCTGTGATAACTTCCCTTCCCCTGTTAGGGCATCCCCCATACAGTTAGAACACGCCCAGGGAACATAGTTAACCCTTAGCGCGCCCCCTGCAGGTTAACCCCTTCACTGCCAATGGCATTTACACAGTAATCAGTGCATTTTTACAGCACTGATCGCTGTATAAATGCCAATGGTCCCAAAGAAGTGTCAAAATGTTCCGCCATGTCCGCTGAAATATCGCAGTACCGCAAAAAATCGCAGATCGCCGCCATTTTTAGTAAAAAGTAAAAAAAATTTAAAAACCCCAAAAATGAATTCTCATCATCCGTAAACGCGACCACTTTTGCGCAAACCAATCAATAAACGCCGATTGCGATTTTTTTTATCGCAAATATGAGGAAGAATATAAATCGGCCAAAAACGGTGAAAAAAAATGTTTTTTTATATTTTTTTTTTTGGATTTGTATTTTAGGAAAAAGTAAGAAATTTGGGTTTTTTTGCAAAATTGTCGCTCTTCTTTTGTTTATAGCGGCGATCAGAAATGACGCAGCAGTGATCAAATGCCACCAAAAGAAAGCTCTGTTTGTGGGAAAAAAAGGACGCAAATTTCGTTTGGGTACAACGTCGCATGACCGCGCAATTGTCAGTTAAAGCGATGCAGCGCCGAATCGCAAAAAGGGCTCCGGTCCTAAAGCTGGAAATCCTTCCGGGGCTGAAGTGGTTAAAACACAAAGTCCATAGAATAATTAGTGGTAGAATGAGAAAAAAAGTCCCAGCACCAGCTTCAGTGTAAGGCAAGGAAAGGCACACCACACCAACGTGTCCAGCAAGTCTCCTTACCAGATCTAGATGGTAAATGCGCATGTGAACAAATCCTCCTATAATCAAAGCTCTGGGACCTTCCTCTCCAGCAGACAGGATCACTGGGAATAGCGCACTTGGAGATTCACTCAACACTCCACCAGATATGAACATGGAGAGCAAAGAAACAAACCCATAGTGAAGCCCGTCAGGAATAATCAGACACATTTATAAGATTCTACTTACTTATCTGACAACATCCCATTGGATGAAACACGTCAGTTGGTGCCACGTCGAGCAGGCTCCTAAGACCGCGGAATACGTTTTATTGTACAGGCCTGTTTTTACTGCAATCTTGTAAGTAGAATCTTAATAAATTCTTCTGATTATTCCCGACGGGCTGCACTATGGGTTTGTTTCTTTGCTCTCCATGTTCATATCTGGTGGAGTGTTGAGGGAATCTTTAAGTGCCCGATTCCCAGGGATCCTGTCTGCTGGATAGGAAGGTCCCAGAGCTTTGATTGTAGAAGGATTTGTTCATATGCATTTTTACCATCTAGATCTGGTAAGGAGACTTGCTGGACATGTTGGTGTGGTGTGCCTTTCCTTGCCTTACACTGAAGCTGGCGCTGGGACTTTTTTTTTCTCATTCTACCACTAATTATTCTATGGACTTTGTGTTTTAAGCGCTGCAATGTGAATTTTATGAATTGTATACATTCATACAGTTCATGAGAAAGATGTGTCTTAAACATTACATGAGCAATCCGACCTCTGTCCGTTCAACTACTGCGTATCTGACATTACACATATTCTTCATATATTTAATAGGGCTGCCTAAATCAGCTGAAAATAGGGTTATCAGCATTTTTCCGATATAAAAAAAAGGTGCTGCATCCCAGTGACCTAAATGCAAAATTGCGTCCCATTAACTTCAATGCAAAAACGTCCCCTAGTGACTTCAGTGCAAAATTGCATCCCATTGACTTCAATGCAAAATCCCATCCCATTGATTTCTATGCAAAATTCTGTCCCATTGACTTCTATGCAAAATCCTGTCCCATTGACCTCTATGCAAAATTGTGTCCCATTGACTTCAATGCAAAATTGCTTCCCAATGACATCTACGCAAAATTTAGTCCCACTGACTGTTATGCAAAATTGCGTCCCATTGACTACAATGCAAAAACACCCTCTAGTGACTTCAATGCAAAATTATGTCCTATTGACTTCAATGCAAATTTGTGCCCCTTCAATGCAAAACGCCCCTATTGACTTCAATACAAAATCCCATCCCAATGACTCCAATGCAAAAACGCCAGCCACATTAATTACATTTTTTTTTTTAATGTAAACAAACTGTCCGCTTCAGTTTCGGTTTTTGTCCACGTGCATGCTGAATTTTTGGTTTCAGTTTTGGCACTGGAATTTTCATTTTGGTGCACCACTAATATTTAATTTGGCAAATTGGTCCACAGATTACATTCTTTGTACTCTAAATGATACCTCACTATACACTAATATAGACCATGAAAGAGGATATGAAGCTGTAAACCCCTTCTTAGAGATGGTCTATACACTTGAACAAGAAAAATTAAACTTAATTTTGGAAGGAATTAAAGTGGAACTTCACCCTAAAGTTCCACTTTATGTCCTCCTCCACCCCTACCACATTTGGCACATTATAATTTTTTTAGGTAAGCGGGTGCCTGGTTTTAATAGGTATGCGCTCCCACTTTTCAGTTCAGCCCCTTCCATTCTGCCCGCAGCATTCTGGGGCACGTCACAGGTCCAGAAGGCTGCGGGACCACTCACAAAGCGCAGCGTGACTTGCGCATGCACAGTGGGAAACCAGTTGTGAAGCTGCAAGGAGTCACAGCCAGAGCCGGGGACCTGAAAACCGACTTAGAAACGGCCAAGTGAAGACAGCACTGGATCCCTGGACATGTGAATGCCCTTTCTCTAAAAGTCAGCAGCTACAAATACTGTTCATTTTTTTCTGTTCTAATCCACAATTGTTTTAGAGAGAATACCATGTTTTATTAACAGGCCACTGGTACAGCTATGGGAACAAGATGTGCAACAAACTATGCAAACGTTTTTATTGCCCATTGAGAGTTAAATATTATCTTTGACTCCCAATGGGTTGGTGAGCTTGGCGCAGGCCTCGTCCTGCGGAAATGTTTCAATGATTATGTCATATTTATCTGAAAGGGCACCCAGATGCAGATGGAACAACTTGTTGCCAATTTAAATGTAAACAATCAAAAAGCTAACAATCCAAATCACACTAACGAGTAGAAATATCAGTATTAGAGGAGAAGTACAGCCAAAGTTCGTTTGGCTGGGCTTCTCCTATGGATCACAGGAGTGCAACCTGTTTTTCACTCCAGTGACCCATTTTCAGCAGAGAGCAGACCCAAGTCTGCTCCCTGCTGACATCACAGGAATCAGTCCAGGCACTGGGTCATTACGACAATAGGAGCCGGGATCCGCCAGGTGCCTGGACTGATACCCGTCTCAACCTCTCAGCGAGCTGCTGAGAGACTGAGACAGCCGCTCCCATCCCTTCTACAGCCAGAGCTCCAGTGAGTGAGGGGGAGTAGAGAGAAGAGCTGCTGATTGACAGTCAGCAGCTCTCCGCTCCGAGAGCTGTGAGAACCGATCTCTATTGGCGGTGTTTAATGACTCGGTTCTCAATGCTGAGGTGCCGGGGGACCTGCTGTATCCACCTAGGTAAGTATGAGTGGGCAAAAAAAAAAGAAAAAGCATACTTCACTTTAAATTTTTTGGATCCATCAATCTTTATTGAAGAAAATAAGATTTTTACCAAAATGTACAATCAGCCAGTTGATACACACGGTTTCATCCTGTCTGAGAGTTGCCAGATGTAAAGATGGCTACTTAACCACTTGACCACTGGGCACTTAAACCCCCTTTCTAACCAGACCAATTTTCAGCTTTCAGCGCTCTCACACTTTGAATGACAATTACTCAGTCATGCAATGCTGTACCCATATGAAATTTGCGTCCTTTTTTTCACACAAATAGAGCTTTCTTTTGGTGGTATTTAATCATCGCTGGGTTTTTTATTTTTTGCGCTATAATTTTAAAAAGACTGAAAATTTTGTAAAAAAATGAATTATTCTTCGTTTCCGTTATAAAATTTTGCAAATTAGTAATTTTTCTTCATAAATTGTGGCCAAAATTTATACTACCTATCTTTGGTAAAAAAAAAAACAAATTAGTGGATATTATTTGGTCTTTGTGAAAGTTATAGAGTCTACAAGCTATGGTGCCAATCACTGAATATTGATTACACCTGATGTACTAACGGCCTATCTCATTTCTTGAGACCCTAACAAGCCAGGAAAGTACAAATACCCCCCAAATGACCCCTTCTTGGAAAGTAGACATTCCAAGGCATTTAGTAAGGGTTATGGTGAATTTTTTGAAGTTGTCATTTTTTCCCACAATTCTTTGCAAAATTAATTTTTTTTTCCCCCAAAATTGTCATATGTTAACGGATTATTTCTCACACCCAGCATATGCATACCACAAATTACACCCCAAAACACATTCTACTACTCCTCCTGAGTATGGCAATACCACATGTGTGAGTCTTTTAAACAGCCTGGCCACATACAGAGGCCCAACATGTAGGGATCGCCATCAGGCGTTCTAGGAGCATTAATTACACACACAATTTCCTGACTACCTCTTGCACTTTTGAAGGACAATGGAAACACCCCACAAATGAAAGGTTTTACCCCAGTAAAAAACCCCTCAAAGGTAACAGGAAGTTTTCACGTTCTCCA
>BLSH010373257.1:3123667-3135487 GCA_018402905.1 Glandirana rugosa | reverse complement strand
TCAGTTACCTTTGATTACTTCATTTTCTTTTTTTTTTTTCGAGTTTTTGTGTCTGTGGCTATTTGTGCGTTTTTGCACGTATTTGTGACGAATGTTTTGCGACGATTTTCGTGCAAAAGATTCGTAGCAGAAGGTGTATTAGGCTAGGCAATCACTATCTGGGAATTTCAAAGATTTTTGCGGTTCAGAAAAAAATATAAATTCACTGCATGTATTCTAACAACTCTATGTGGTTAGGACCGTTAACAATACCATTCAATATATGCATTCCTTTTTTTATTTTACAGGCCTTTATTTATATATTTCTCCGCATTTACATTCTAACCAAGCTATCCAGAAAAAGTGACAGTTACCAGGGGTGGAATAAACTATAAGGCTCCATGCACACTGGATGCTCTCTGGGCGTCGGATTATGTGGAAGACGATGCTTAGAAAACGTGCTTTTAGCAGCGTTTTGTAAGCAGTGTTTATGCACGTTTTTGCGTGTTTATCGGTGTCTGTGTTTTTGAGCTTTTTTTTTTTTCTTTTACTTCATTAGTTTCCATTGACTATAAAAGCCATTTATCAATGTTTATCAGTTTCCAGCGTTTTTTTGTGGTCAGAAGAACGACTCCTGAATGCCAATTCAGGGTGTTCAGTTAACAGCCCATAAACGCCACTGCTGTTAAACAACAATAAACGTCCATTTGTGCATGAACACATAGGATAACATAAAGGGGCATTTATGGGCTGTTAAAAAAAAGGCCAAACGACCATAAACGGTCATTTATCAGCTTCATTGTGCATGAAGCCTAGCATGTATACTTGAGCAGTTGTAACAAAATTGCCTGGGATTTTTACCCCTATCATATTTTCAGACTCTCACCATCCTTGTGCATGATTCTAAACAATCTCTCTGCAATTAATAAGTGGCAAAGAGTCCTTTAAAGACTGCCTAATGTTCTCTATGGTAACTGTGTTTAGCCCAAAATGGTAACTATTATCGCTTAAAGCAGAGTTCCATCCAAAAGTGGAACTTCCACTGGTTGGATTCCTCCCCCCCTCAGGTGTCACATTTGGCACCTTTTGGGGGGGAGGGGGAAGAGGACACCTGTCTTTAGACAGGTGTCCTTTTCCACACATCCGGGAGCGAAGGCCGGCAGCCATGGCTGCTGACGTCAGCAGTCCAGCTCCTTCTTTCATCCTTTATCCAATTAAAAAGAGTAAAAAATTGAATTTCTTCATCAACTTAGGGCAATACGTATTCTGCTACATATTTTTGGCAAACAAAATCCCAATAAGCGTAAACTGATTGCTTTGCACAGAAGGTATAGTGTCTACAAACCATGGGATATATTTATGGAATTTTTATTTATTGATTTATTCTTTACTAGTAATGGCAGCAATCAGCGACTTCTAGCGGGACTGTGACATTGTGGTGGACAAATTGGACGCTAGCGGACACTTTTGACACTTTTTGGGACCAGTGACACTAAAACAGTGATCAGCGCTAAAAAATATGCACTGTCACTGTACTAATGACACTGGCTGGGAAGCAGTTAACATCAGGGGTGGTGAAAGGATTAACTGTGTGCCTAGCCAGTGCTTGTGTACTGTGTGGGAGGTGCTTTTACTAAGGGAAGGCATTGATCCATGTTCCTGTTTTATAGGAACACAGTATCAATGCCTTCCCTACTGACAGAACAGCGATCTGCCTTGTTTACATACTGGAAGGTGCCGACAGACATCGAAAACGCTGTACCCACAGATCAGCTCCCGCTATGTATAATCATGCACGCCCCAGATTCGGAAGTGCAGGATCACATACTAGGTACGTGATCTTGCGCAGCAGAGCTGCCGTCCCGCCGCATATGTAAGTTATACAGTCAGCAAGTGGTTAAAGAGGAGCTACCCTCAGTTTTAAAAATATTAAAGGTCAGCAGCTACAAATACTGTAGCTGATGACTTTTAATAAAAAGACACTTACCTGTCCAAGGATCCAGCACTGTCTTCACCAGGGCCGCTTTTTCGCCAGTCTTTGGCGCCGTTATATTGACTTTGAGAAGCCGGCTGTGACTGCTTGCAGCTTCATAGCCGGCTCCTCACTGCACATGCAGAAGCTGGGCTGCACCCTGTGAATGGTCCCTCAGCCTCCTGAAACCTGTGACATGTCCCAGGAGGTTGCAGGGGTACAGACAACTTCTGTCCAGATCAATTAGGCGATCCCAGGGAAATGGGAGTAAGTACTTGTCAAAACTAGGTACCCCCTCCCCAAAAAAAGTATACAATAAGGAGAATGCAGGGGGAGGTGGAGGGAGGGGAGGAGAATAATTATAACTTTTAGGTGACGTTCCACTTTAAAATGCCCCTCTAAATGCAGGATGGAAATAAAGGATCAACACAATATCAGCATTAAGATATGAAGTTACCATAACTTGATATCCTGAACATAACAGGTTTGTTAATCCTAGTTTAAAGGTTTCATGAAACATATTTTACATATTAATCTTCTTCTGAAAAAACAACGATTTTAGTGTTTGCAAAAATGTAAGCTAAATAATACAAAAAGCACTGGCGCTATGGAAAAATAGTAGTGTTTTAGTATGTTAATGAAATCCTCAGCTGCAGCTCCAATTGTGCTATTTCATATCTATCTTCTAGTGCGCATATACAAACTTGGTTTAGTTTAGTAAGGTTTAGTAAGCATATGGTGGTAAAACAGCTAAAATTGCAAGCTGCACTCTGTTAAAGTGTACTTTAAGCGGAGGTCCGAGGGAAAAAAAAAAATTAAAAGTCAGCAGCTACACATACAGTAGCTGCTGACTTTTAATAAAAGGACACTTACCTGTCCTGGATTCCAGCGATGTCGGCACCCACCGCCGATCTTCGGATCGGGGGACAGGTGCAGCCGCCTCCATTGCGGGTAAGGGAACCCGGACGTGTAGCATTACAGCTTCACGCCGGGCAGCTTACTGCGCATGCACGAGGCTCTGCCGCGCTCTGCTATTGGCCAGGTGGCCAGTAGTAGAGCGAGCAGGGAGGAGGGAGCCGGGACAGGTGTCCTCTTCCCCCCCCCCCCCCAGAAAGGAGCCAAATGTGACACCTGAGGGGGGGAGGAATCCAACCAGCGGAAATTCCACTTTTGGATGGAACTCCGCTTTAAACCCCACAACAAGAACATAATACAGGCAGTCCCAGGGTTACAAACATCCGACTTACAAACGACTCCTATTTACAAACGGAGGGAGACAACAGGAAGTGAGAGGAAATTTACCCATAGGAAGGGAATTCGCTCCTGTAAGAGTTATTATAGGAAAAAGGTGTCTCCAATAAAGCCTTGACACCAATCTTGGTTTCCTCAACATACCAAATGTTTCAAAATCCAATTGTCATAGGGAAAGAAAGTGAGGTGAAATCTTCTAAACAGGGACACAGACAGCAAAATAAATGTTAAAGGGGTCTTATCCCTTCCTTATGCTACACAAAAAACGTAAAAAATATTATTTTGGCTGCAGTTAAAACATAAAAAATGTACCTGTTCAGACTTGCATACAAATTCAACTTAAGAACGAACCTACAGACTTCTTGCTTGTAAGTATAGCACTATACTTGTTTTTCAGGATATTTTTTTACTTGGTGATCAATTTGTTTCCTGTCCTCAGATGTTCTATAGAAGAGAAGAATTGTCACTCTAGGACAGGAAATGTGTTAGAACTATAGACAACCCCATTTCCTTTTCTCTATAACATGATGGAGGGGAAGTGTTCTCTAGTCCACAGAAGTGAACTTAGCAGAGTCCAAAACAATGTCTGAGATTTCAGTGCAGCATTATTAGCTCACTACAAAAAGTCAGAAGCTCCGAGGATTTGTGGTAAAATCAACAGCTATTTTATGCAGGTATCAAACAGTTATAACAAAAAGCTTTCAAAAGTATATTTAATAGACCAAAAGAGAACAAAGTTCATTGTTAAAGCCCTTTCACATTAAAGCATTACAGTGTTTGCTCTTTAACTTTATTTAACAGTCCATTTCATCCACTTCAATGAATTATATGCATATCAGCATACTGTGATGCATTCTCATTCTGGTAATGCAATGCACACCAACCTGACATGTTGCTGTGAATATGCCCCATACAAAACAATGCTGCCAAAGGTGGCCAAAAAGGCCCAGTGTGAGCAAGTCCTTAGGGTTTACTTACACTTAGAATTGTGATTACCAGTAGCAGAACACTGTTAGAGTAGGTTGTACTAAAAGCGGAACTTCACTCTCTCAATCAGCATTGACTACAGTATCTCACAAAAGTGAGTACACTCCTCGCATTTTTGTAAATATTTTATTATATCTTTTCATGTGACAACACTGAAGAAATGACACTTTGCTACAATGTAAAGTAGTGAGTGTACAGCTTGTATAACAGTGTAAATTTGCTGTCCCCTCAAAATAACTCAACACACAGCCATTAATGTCTAAACCACTGGCAACAAAAGTGAGTACACCCCTAAGTGAAAATATCCAAATTGGGTCCAATTAGCCATTTTCCCTCCCCAGTGTCATGTGACTTGTTAGTGTTAAAAGGTCTCAGGTGTGAATGGCTAGAAGGTGTGTTAAATTTGGTGTTATCACTCTCACTCACTCATACTGGTCACTGGTAGTTCATCATGGCACCTCACGGCAAAGAACTCTCTGAGGATCTGAAAAAAATAATTGTTGCTCTACATAAAGATGGCCTAGGCTGTAAAAAGAGTGCCAAGACCCTGAGACTGAGCTGCAGCACAGTGGCCAAAACCTTATAGCGGTTTAAGAGGGCAGGTTACACTCAGAACAGGCCTCGCCATGGTCAACCAAAGAAGTTGAGTGCATGTGATCAGTGTCATATCCAGAGGTTGTCTTTGGGAAATAGACTTATGAGTGCTGCCAGCATTGTTTCAGATGTTGAAGGGGTGGGGGTCAGCCTGTTAGTGCTCAGACCTTACGCTGCACACTGCATCAAATTGGTCTGCATGGCTGTCGTCCTAGAAGGAAGCCTCTTCTAAAGATGATGCACAAGAAAGCCTGCAAACAGTTTGCTGAAGACAAGCAGACTAAGGACATGGATTACTGGAACCACGTCCTGTGGTCTGATGAGACCAAGATTAACGTATTTGGTTCAGATGGTGTCAAGCATGTGTGGCAGCAACCAAGTGAGGAGTACAAAGACAAGTTTGTCTTGCCTACAGTCAAGCATAGTGGTAGGAGTGTCATGGTCTGGGCTGCATGAATGCTGCTGACACTGGGGAGTTACAGTTCATTGAGGGAACGATGAATGCCAACATGTACTGTGACATGCTGAAGCAGAGCATGATCCCCTCCCTTCGGAGAATGGGCCGCAGGACAGTATTCCAACACGTTAACAACCCTAAACACACCTCCAAGATGACCACTGCCTTGCTAAAGAAGCTTATGGTAAAAGTGATGGACTGGCCAAGCATGTCTCCAGACCTAAACCCTATTGAGCATCTGTGGGGCATTCTCAAACGGAAGGTTGAGGAGCGCAAGGTCTCTAACATCCACCAGCTCCGTGATGTTGTCATGGAGGAGTGAAGGAGTTCTCCAGTGGCAACCTCTGGTGAACTCCATGCTTAAGAGGGTTAAGGTAATGCTGGAAAATAATGGTGGCCATACAAAATATTGACATTTTGAGCCCAATTTAGACATTTTCACTTAGGGGTGTACTCACTTTTGTTGCCAGCGGTTTAGACATTAATGGCTGTGTGTTGAGTTATTTTGAGAGGACAGCAAATTTACACTGTTATACAAGCTGTACACTCACTACTTTACATTGTAGCAAAGTGTCATTTTTTCAGTGTTGTCACATGAAAAGATATAATATGATATTGTGAGATACTGTACCCTGTGTGATTAGGATCCACCTCACCAACTAGATGATCAACTTTTTACCCTTTCCATCCAAATATATTCTTCACATCTTAACTCTCTATTAGTGTTAATCCCCCCCCCCCCCCAAAAAAAAAAAAACTTCAGTAAGAAATACCAAAACTAAAATTTGGGTGAAGAACTCAAAATTACAACCCGAAAGAAAGTAAAATATTCACATTCTAATGTATTTATATTGTAGATATGTGTTGGATCTTAACAGGCATGAAGATGCAGGATGGATGTTAGGTGAACACAGGGAATTTTGGGAAAGAGCAAATCAGTGTTTGAACTTCTGTATTGTAAAGGAGAAGTATAGCCAAATCTTTTTGGCTGTACTTTTCCTGGGGATCACAGGAGTGCAATTTGTTCTGCACACCTGTGACCTGTTTTGTGACGTCACTCAGCCAGCCGGTCCAGGCTTAGGAAAGATCCCAACTTTACAGTCGGGATCCACCCAGATGCCTGGACCAACAGCTTGCTCAGCCTCTCAGAGATCTGCTTAGTATCTCAAATTGTTATCGTATTCTGGGGGTATTGAGTAAATGGGAAAGGGATGTGGGTCCTTTTGAAGATACGCAGTGGGAGGAGGCCCTGGAAGCAGTCCACTCATGTTCCCTCAGTGTTACCCAGCGACTGTCTCAATTGTATATAGTGTTACGAGCACACTACATACCCACTAGATTACACAAAATGGGGATCAGAGATGACCCATTGTGCACCGGATGCTCCATGGATTGGGGGGACCTAATTAATCTCCTCTGGAGATGTCCAAAGCTACATCGCTATTGGGCGGGGGGTGGTGAATACCATTAATAGGGTGTTCAAGGTTGACATCTCTGTTGACCACAGACCATGTATACTGGGCATACTGGATGATGCCCTTACTGAGGAAAAACCTAAACAGGCCATAGCCAGGGCATTATTCCAGGCCTGCAAGCTTATTCTACAGCATTGGAAATCGGTGGAACCCCCCACGCTCAAGGAATGGATCGGTCAAATAGGAGATACACTGCGATTCGAAAAATATATTTTCCAACACAGGGGAAGGCCCCATAAATTGAATGATATGTGGGATCCATGGTTAAATACTCCAGGGCTACCCCCGGTGGACTTAATACTGGATAGACTGCTGCAGTAGGCTAAATTTTCCGCTAACTATATGGCGTTACCCAAGGGGTAGGTGAAAAGAAGAAAGTCACTGGGGTGGATACGGACATGTACTGTGCAGGTGAAAAGAGGTACTGGATTAATGGGCAATGTAAATGTGTACTCTGATTAAAAACTGTATTCTGTATATGTCAGATGCTCATGACTATATCCATGTAATTTTGTTCTCTGAGAAAACGGTTTGTTTGTTTCAATAAACTTCTTTCTGATATAAAAAAAAAAAAGATCTGCTCAGTGACTGACAGTCACTGGCATTCTGCAGACTGAAGGCTGAGCGATCAGCGATGTTTGATCACTCAGTTCTCCATCTTAAAGCTGGTGGAGGACAGATGCAGCATTG
Source organism: Glandirana rugosa (assembly GCA_018402905.1). Classification (NCBI taxonomy): domain Eukaryota; kingdom Metazoa; phylum Chordata; class Amphibia; order Anura; family Ranidae; genus Glandirana; species Glandirana rugosa. Next base: position 3,128,082 of record BLSH010373257.1, on the reverse strand, counting down.
GAGTGATGCTGCATACACCTAGGTGATAATTACTGGTTATTTGTTTTTTAAATCCGTACTTCTCTTTTAATTTGCTGTATACACTTTTGCAGACGTCCACAATACACCTTTCACCTATAGGATCCAGTTATGCAGTTAATTATACATCATATTAAAGAAACACAGTTTACAGAATTCCTGATCTTTCTTGGCTCAGAACTAAAAGTACTGTAACAGTGTAAAATGATGCTTGTAGGTGCAGATATTAAGTTTTTACAGACTTGAAAAAAATATTCTCAAATGGTTTCAGCATCTGCCCTTTGTTAAACTAATTTTCTAGGCTTTGGTTTTTTGTGTTAATTTGCAATAGGTAAATCTGTACATACGATAATTTTGAATATAAGGTTTCCATATTAACATGCTACAATAAAATTTTACAGACAATGGAAAAGAGGAAGTACTGTGGTGACTGTTTACATTCTGATTTTTAAAAGTTCAGATTTCATACTGCACCACTGGAGGTGTTTTAGGTCTCTTTTGGGACTAGTTACTGGGAAAATTCACAGGAATAAAGTATGGTTGGCTGTACTAAAAATATTGTTAACTATAAAATGACCCATTACGTGGTGCTAAGACTTCAGTGAGCTGCTGCATCTTTTCTACAGCCATGCTTAATGCTATTCCACTTAAGAATGCTATTACTTATGAACATATTTTGACTATGAGTGAAAATCCATTCAATAGTACTTAATTGTCAGAAGTCATTTGTTTTAGATGTGACCCATTTATTTATCATCAGCACTGGCCATAGGATTGATTTACTAAAGACTCTAGGATGTGGTATTAGAAGACATGAGCAGGTCTGTGATTTAATGTGTACTTCACAACTGCTTAATACAAGCCCCTTGCTATGAACTCATAAATCTGTCATACAGTAATAAAGGTGCACATGCAGCAATATTTAGTTCCAGTAGATGAACCAGACAGCTATGTACATGAAGACATGCTCTTGTAATAAGAAATGTAAAAAAAAAAGTATATAAAATAAATAGATGGCTGTATGTTTATCTCCATCGCTATAACACTATATCACCGTTCTGCATTTTGCAGCTTCTGCTAGAAATGTGTTTAGTAAGGAATTTGGTACTATTAATTTTTTATGAAAATTAATTTATTTATTTTTATAATAATTCCTGTTGCCTCTAAGCCTATGGAAAGGTAATTATGAATACTATCACAATCCAGCACACTTGTGTTCATTTTATCCACCCCAACGAGGCAGGTTAATAGGAAATGTCATCATAGTTTTATTTTTCTACTAGCTATACTAGCCTACTAGCTATACCAGCCCAATCCCAGGCACAAGAAAAAAATATCTTTGCAGAGGGGCCTCCCCACACTGCTAGGGTTGAATGCTTGTTAAGTCTAGGGGTAGAGTAGGGGTAGGTGCTACTGTAGGCTCCATCCATAAATGCGACCTGTTGCCCAAAACCTCCTCTCTAAGGTGCTAATGGCTGTGATCCTATGCTTATCTTCTTGTGTACAATGCAGGACTAATAGCTCTGCACTATACATGATAGTGTTGAGGGACCACCCACAGCCCAAAATGAAAAGAGGAGAGTGCCTGTGGGTTTTTCTTCATTCCGGGGTTCGGCTTTAAACTTTTAAACGTTACAGTTCTCCTTAAAAGGAAACTAATTGTTTTGGGTCAAGTTTATTTTATGAGTTTTTAAACTGTTTTACATCTTTTTATATGTATATTATATATTTATTTTTTGTTTTAGAAAATACGCACTTCATATAAACAAGTGCAGCTCTGTGCAATCCGTGCTCCCCTCCTACACTCCCCTGCACTTACCAGAAAGATGGGACTTTCATTACAGAAGTCTTGTGCACTTTGGAAGGTGGCTGGCACTAGTAGTTCCACGGGTCTGAGCGGTGGGAACTGCCGGTGACAACTAGACCCGCGGAACTACTAGACCCAGTCACCTTCCAAAGCGCACAAGTCTTCTATAATGTAGGTCCCATCTTTCTGGTAAGTGCGGGGGAGTGAAGGAGGGGAGCACGGATTGCACAGAACTGCACAGGAATATATTGAGCACCTTGCACTTTATAAGCACATCCAATAGAAGAGCCCTGTGATGAACTATTTTTTTCTTTGAACTTTTTTTTCCTTTGAACCGTTTTTTCCTTTGCTGAACTGTGGAATCTTTTAAGCTGAATTGATTAATTTGCACTTTTGATGAACTTTAATGCGTTCGGATATCTTTGCATTGTTTACACATTAACATTATATATATATATATATATATATATATATATATATATTGTTTAAACATGTTTTGATACATGGGATGTTCACTTTTCAGTATTGCACAGGCACTTTATGATTAGCATGACCAGTTAGATATTTAGCACAATCACTGAATGAAGTAGTGCTCTAAACACATATTACCACTCCGGGACATTATGTTTCGGTCTATCCGACACCGCCAGGTTGCACCTTATTCTGTTCAGGAGCTCAGTGATGCCCTGGTCCAGATCTGGGAGGAAATACCCCAGGACACCATTCCTAATCTCATTAGGAGCATGCCCCAACATTGTCAGGCATGCATACAAGCACGTGGGGGGCTATAAAAACTGCTGAGCACCATTTTGAGTTGCTGCAATGAAATTTCAGCAAAATGGACTAGCCTACTGCATCATTTTTTCACTTTGATTTTGGGGTGTTTTTTAATTTAGCCCTTGATCATTTTCATTTTCATCAAAAGATGTGGCATCCTTTAGTTCCTAACACATTACCCAGTCCATATCAGTATAAATATCCAGCATGATACATTTCCCTATTGGGATTTGATGTGTTTTCAAAGTGTTCATTTAATTTTTTTGAGTAGTATATAAACGGTTGTGCTCATAAGTTTACATACCCTGTCAGAATTTATGATTTCTTGGCTATTTTTCAGAGAATATGAATGATAACACAAAAAAACATTTCTTTCACTCATGGTTAGTGTTTGGCTGAAGCCATTTATTATCAATCAACTGTGTTTACTCTTTTTAAATCATAATGACAACAGAAACTACCCAAATTTGTGGACTGGTGCCAACGGAGCTGCCTCCAGATAAACGCGGGGAAAACCAAAGAACTGGTGGTGGATTTCCATAGGCACAAACACAGTTCATCATTTCCATTGGTAAACATTCAGGGAAAGGACATTGTGAGAGTGGACTCTTACAAATACCTGGGTGTTCACCTAAACAACAAACTGGACTGGACAGACAACACTGAGGCAATTTATAAGGGCAGAGCAGACTCTTTCTGCTGAAGAGACTAATGTCTTATGGAGTGCAGGGAGAGCTACTGAAGACCTTTTTTGACTCTGTGGTGGCCTCAGCCATATTCTATGGTGTGGTCTGCTGGGGCAGCAGCATCTCTACTGCAGACAGGAAGAGGCTGGACAAGCTGATCAGGAAGGCCAGCTCAGTCCTGGGGATTCCCCTGCACACTGTACAGGAGGTGGGAGAAAGGAGGATGGTAGCAAAACTATCATCATTGCTGCAGAACGCCTCTCACCCCCTGTATGAAACCGTTACCTCGCTGAGCAGCTCCTTCAGTGACAGACTGTTACATCCTAAGTGTCTGAAGGAGCGTTATAGAAGGTCTTTTCTCCCTGCTGCTATTAGACTTTACAATCAAAGCTGCTCCCAGTGAACCATTAACCATAATACACACTGTTATTACTGTTTAACTGTGTAAAATACTACCTGTGTGCAATATTACCTGCAATACGTGCAATACCACCTGTGTGCAATACTACCTGCAATACGTACCTTTTCCTCATTTGTATTTATACATTGTGTTGTGTATATACTTGTATACTATAGTATGTCTATTGCCTATATATTTGCATTTAGCATTTAGTTTTTATTTTTTCATGCTGCTGTAACAAAGAAATTTCCCCACTGTGGGACGAATAAAGGTTTATCTTATCTTATCTTATCTTATGACCCTGATCAAAAGTTTACATACCCTGGTGATTTTGGCCCGATAACATGCGCAAATTGACACAAAGGGGTTTGAATTTTAGTTGGTCTACCTGACAATGGTTTGGTTTCAACAGAACCCTTCATTTTCCACTTCTTGATTAGAGTTTGAACACTGCTGATTGGCATTCTCAATTCATTTGATATCTTTTTATAACCCTTTCCTATTTTATACAGCTCAACTACCTTTTCCCGCAAATCCTTTGACAATACTTTTGTTTTCCCCATGACTCAAGAAACGTCAGTGCTGCACTGGATGAAAGATGCAAGGGTCTGTCAGGAGTCCAGAAACATATTGACCTTTTATACACACACACTAATTACAAGCAAACAGATCACAGGTGAGGATGGTTACCTTTAATAGCCACTCAAATATTCTATTCTATTCTATT
>BLSH010373257.1:3108347-3119439 GCA_018402905.1 Glandirana rugosa | reverse complement strand
TGTGCTCACCCATCCATTACCCATGCATCTGTGCTCACCCATCCGTCACCCATGCATCCATGCTCACCCATCCGTCACCCATGCATCTGTGCTCACCCATCCATGCTCACTCATCCATCACCCATACATGCATGCTCACCCATCCGTGCTCCCTCATCCGTCACCCATGCATCCGTGCTCACACATCCGTCATCCATGTATCCGACACACATGCATCTGTGCTCACCCATCCAGCCATGCTCACCCATGCATCCATCCGTGCTCACCAATCCAATCATGCTCACCCATGCAGCCTCATCCTTGCTCACCCATCCAGCCTCATCCGTGTTCACCCATGCATCCGTGCTCACCCATCCGTGCTCACTCATCCATCACCCATGCATCCGTGCTCACTCATCCATCACCCATGCATCCTTGCTCACACATCCGTCACCCATGCATCTTTGCTCACACATCCGTCACCCATGCATCCGTCACCCATGCATCTTTTGCTCACACATCCGTCACCCATGCATCCGTGCTCACCTATCGAGCCATGCTCACCCATGCATCCATGCTCATCCGTGCTCACCAATCCAATCATGCTCACCCATGCAGCCTCATCCTTGCTCACCCATCCAGCCTCATCCGTGTTCACCCATGCATCCGTGCTCACCCATGCATCCGTGCTCCGCCATCCATCTGTGCTCACCCATGCATCTGTGTTCACCCATCCAGCCATGCTCACTCATGCAGCCTCATCCATGCTCACCCATCCAGCTGTGCTCACCCATGCAGCCTCATCCGTGTTCACCCATGCATCCCTGTTCACCCATGCATCTATGCTCGCCATCCATCTGTGCTCACCCATCCATCCGTGCTCACCTATCCATCCGTGCTCAGTCATGCATCCGTGCTCCGCCATCCATCTGTGCTCACCCATGCATGCATGCATGCTCACCCATGCATCCGTGCTCAGCCATCTATCTGTGCTCAGCCATCCATCCGTGCTCAGTCATCCCCATCCATGGCTTATCCACCCCCATTCATGCTCATTTATGCCTCATTCATGATCATCCATACCACATCAGTTCTCATCCATGACACATCCATGCCACTACAGTACCCATCCGTGCCACTACAGCACCCATCAGTGCCACTACAGTGCCCATCAGTACCACCACAGTGACTCACAATAATGTAATAGGTAGTCAAATTAAATTTGAAATGCATGCCCCTAGAATGCCTGATGGTGCACCCTGCATGTTGGGCTTCTGTATGTGGCCAGGCTGTGTAAAAGTGTCACACATGTGGTATTGCCATACTCAGGATGAGTAGCAGAATATATTTTAGGGTGAAATGTTTGCTAGGTACATACTGTGTGTTAGAAATATTGTATAAATTGATAACCTTGTGTAAAAAAAAATGTGCTTTCATTTTCTTTCCACATTTTCCAAAAACTTGTGGAAAAAATGAACCGTTCAAAAGACTCATTATACCTCATAGAATATACGTTGGGGTGTTTACTTTCCAAAATTGGGTCTTTTTTGGCATTTCCATTGCCCTGTTGCTCCAGGACCTTCAAAAGTGCAAGAGGTAGTCAGGAAATTATAAGTGTAATTTATGTCCTTAGAACGCCTGATGGTGCTCCCTGCATGTTGGACCTCTGTATGTAGCCAGGCTGAGTAAAAGTGTCACACATGTAGTATCGCCATACTCAGGACAAGTAGCAGAATATATTTTAGGGTGAAAGTTTTGCTAGGTACATGCTGTGTGTTAGAAATATTGTATAAATGGACAACCTAGTGTAAAAAAAAATGCATTTTCATTTTCTTTCCACATTTTCCAAAAACTTGTGGAAAAAATGAACCGTTCAAAAGACTCATTATGCATCATAGAATATACATTGGGGTGTTTGCTTTCCAAAATGGGCTCATTTTTGGGCGTTTCCATTGCCCTGGTGCTCCAGGACCTTCAAAAATGCAAGAGGTAGTCAGGAAATTATATGTGTAATTTATGTCCTTAGAACGCCTGATGGTGCTCCCTGCATGTTGGGCCTCTGCCTGTGGCCAGGATGTGTAAAAGTCTCACACATGTGGTATCACCATACTCAGGAGTAGCAGAATGTGTTTTAGGGTGTAATTTGTGGTATGCATATGCTGGGTGTGAGAAATAATCTGTTAATATGACAATTTTGTGAAAAAAAAACAGAAAAAAAATCTTCATTTTGCAAAGAAATGTGGGAAAAAATACTTCTTCAAAAAACTCGCCATGCCTCTTACTAAATACATTGGACTGTCTACTTTCCGAAAAATGGGTCATTTGGGGGGTATTTGTACTTTCCTGGCTAGTTAGGGTCTCAAGAAATGAGATAGCCCATCAGGTGTGATCAATTTTCAGTGATTGGCACCATAGATTGTAGACTCTATAACTTACACAAAGACCAAATAATATCCACTAATTTGGGTTATTTTTACCAAAAATATATAGCAGTATAAATTTTGGCCAAAATGTATGAAGAAAAATTACTAATTTGCAAAATTTTATAACAGAAACAAAGAAAAATGCATTTTTTACAAAATTTTCGGTCTTTTTCCATTTAAAAAAGCGCAAAAAATAAAAACCCCAATGGTGATTAAATACCACCAAAAGAAAGCTCTATTTGTGCGAAAAAAAGGACAAAAATTTAATATGGGTACAGTGTAGTATGACTGAGTAATTGTCATTCAAAATGTGAGAGCGCTGAAAGCTGAAAATTCGTCTGGTTAGGATGGGGGTTTAAGTGCCCTGTAGTGAAGTGGTTAAATACCACTAAATTTGTGTGAAAAAAAGGAAAAAAAATCATATGGGTACAGTGTTCCATGACTGAGTGATTGTCATTCAAAATGTGGGAGCACTGAAAGCTGAAAATTGGTTTGGTTATTAAGGGGGTTTAAGTGCCCAATGGGCAAGTGGTTAAACATGACCATAAACAATAAGAAGATACATAAAACCAAAATACAGTCTATTTAACAACAGGCACCACAACATTCTTGCTTTTACCTTTGTTAGCTAAAAAAATGCTCTTGTGAACTTTCACTTTGTCATTAAAGCTGGCCATACATGAATCGAAATTGAGCTGGTTCAGCAGGGACCGACCAAATTTAAATTCATGTGTAGCCACTGTGATTGAACAGAACTCGATTTACCGAACAACTCTGTTCAACCACTCTGTTGGTATATTTCCGCTCGATCAGTCCTGCAGAGATATTCTGTGTGTTCTGATGGCAGGAGCAGTCTCTCTGCCCACGGTTTATCATGGCTGCTGAGCCTTGACACCGTGGTCAGTTTACATGCCTCAGTCATCGGCAGCTTTCCTGTCTCCCCCTCACCCCTTCACTCCCTGCCTGTCAGCTCTGTGTGTCTGTGTGAGCTAAGTGAATACAATTTCACAAAGCAGTGCATTTTGATGTTTGAGTCAGATCTGTTTACTGGACACTGTATTAGTCCATAGTACTCTCAGGCTCACTAATACATATGGGGAACATTAGATTCCCTAATGCCTGAACTTTCATCCCCCATGTGGTGGCTGGCATACGCATATAATTTTCTGCATATACTATGTGCAAAAATGGAAAGGTTTGTGCGTGTAAATTGCCTGTCCTGGGAAATTTTTTCAGTTCCATGTCTCTCAAAGACTTTGCACAGCAGTTACATTGTAGAACAATATGGCAGATATCTGAAGAAGGCACTGAAGCTAACAATGTTGCCAGCAGAATATTAAGTATCATTATAATTATATTATTGTTGAGCCACATGCTACATTCTATAAATAATCATTTTTAGGCTTCCTGTGCATACATACAGAAAACACTGACAAAAAAAATAAATTATATACAAATGTTTAAAAAATAATATGTTAAAAAATTGTCCGATGGGGGGCATTACCGGGATGTGAGAGTGACGAGATGTGCCCTGCTTTAGCTCCCGCCATCCGTCTAGGCCATCTGTCTTAATTCTGGGCTCCTACCGGCCATCCTGCTCAGCAAACACCTCCCTGCAGTTTGGGGAGCTGCTCCGGTTCTCCCCATGACTGGTAAGAGGAAATCTAACAAGAAAGCAGCCTCCTATAGCTCCTGGACTGAGGCGCCAATAACTCGTGCGGCGGCTATCTTGCCTGTCACTTCCTCTCATCCAGCTTACGTGGCAGTGCAGACAGAGTCCTGGATGGCGGTGGCTATGGCTTCAGACCCGGATGGCTCTTCACCCATCTGCCAGGCCACTTCAGCGCTTCATGGGATCCAGTTGACTGCTGCAATGCTGGCAGCCATTGCGGGCAGTAAGTCCTCCGTGGAGGGGAATATTGACACAGTGACATTGAAATGTGGGCTGATCAGCCAGGACATGGACAAATTTAGAGGCCACTTCACAGAGGCAGAGCATCGCATCTCAGCAGTGGAGGATATCACTGCCTCCACTGTCCAGACACTAGCTGATCTCCAGCAAAAGGTCAAAGTCCTCATGGCCCACTTGGAGGATGCTGAAAATCGGCTCTGGCGCAATAATGTCTGGGTGATCGGGTCTCTGGAGAGCACAGAAGGCCCCAATCCCGTTGGGATTATAGACTATATTTGTTTACTTTTTTGTTTACCCCTTTCCGAAGTGAGGTTCTGTATACTGTTTTGGAGAAAGTGGTCACCTTTGGCCCACTGAAGTTGTTCACAGCTGGCAATTTCAATAACATATTAGATTATGTTTTGGACACCTCCAACCCAACTCGGGTGCAGAACCTTGACCTTAGGCACTGGGCAGACTCGGCAGCGTTGGTGGAGCTATCGCGTTGGAAGCATTGACTTAGCCTTTCGCCAACTCTGCTTTGTTACCCCTGGTTACAGATGTCTGTTATTTAACGAGTGGGATCTCTGACCACACTCCCTTATGGGTAACATTGGGTCTCATGCCCGGAAGATACACAGGGGTTTGGCGGCTGCAATGCGTTTATACAATTTCCATTTTCCAGCATTATGTGTTCTGCTATTTAGCCTGTGCATTGGTTGACACACATTTTCAATTGTAAATATATACATGCTCTTTTAAGTTCTTATCGGGGTCCCATACATTCACAGACACGATTTTAAAAGATGATGTTTTTTTTTTTCAACAGTATATATTTATATACACATGCATTGTCTTTATTGGATGTTTTTACATATATCTTTATTAATTTAATAAAATTGTGCATTCATTGTGCATTATACTCTTGTATTTATGTTTATGTTTTTATCACACTAGATTGTGTATATTGATTTATTGGTCTTTTCTTTTCTTCTTTAGAGCCTTTGTGGTGGCGACCCATGTATTGAAAGACATATATAAATACAAAGACGTTCATATGGACTAAGAAGCTTTTTAATACCTGTGATGACCCTAAGGAGTTAATTCCATTGAAGTCTGATACAGGATTTGCCTCCGCACTGCCTATAATTATACATTGTCTTCATACCACACCTGATCTTGGACTTAATCTGCATGTTCAATTGAATGCTTTATATAAATTGTATATATATTTGGATTTCATTTGTGGTTATAAAGCTATCATTAAGCGCCAAAGAAGGCGTGAAGCGCGTTAGCTGCTTTTTATCCATTTTTCTGCTGTTTATGGATTTTTTTTTTTAAATATAATTTTTTATTGAATATTAGTCACAAGTAACATAAGAAGGTGTCAACTTACGTATAATTTGACAAATATAATAGGTCGAACATAGATAGGAGATTGTTAACATACGAATATATAGAAAACTACATTTGTGTTATTCGATATTTTCATCAATCTTCAAAATTACTTGAGATCCTATAAACAGTAATAAACCAAATAGAGAGTAACAGATAAAAAAAGGAAAAATAAAAATAAAATAAAAAGGGGGACAAAGAAAACTAATGGGGAAAACAAATTCTCACTGTGTGTTCTGAGATTAAACTGTCAATAAGGAAATCCTTAATGGGATTATCAGAATTTATCTTAGATATTTGTATTGAATACAGCTATACTATAATATTGATGACCTGACTACCCCAATGGGCACTCACTGTTGTCAGGACATCTTGTTATAATAATTTCAGTCTTACATAATTTAACTGACTGTGCTGGAGATTAATATTTAAAGAGTGTTTTTTAGATGTAGAGAGAGCAGGATTTGACAAAGATTAGGTAATGAAAATGTTCTGGTAAGTTTCTTTTAATGAGCGAGATGCCTTTGAATTAGAGATCCAATTGATCCAGATTGACTTGAATTTTTTCATTTTAAAATTTTTTTGGGCTAACATTAATTCATAACGAGCTTGTGTGTTCATGCTGTTTATGGATTTTAACTCTTCATGATACAATAAAGGTGTTTTAATAGAGTGCGGCCGTCCAATTTCCCTTTTTTGCTCATATGTTTATGCTGAGCCTGTACCCTTTGGACAGCAAGGAAGGAGACTCCCTAGAACCACCTCTTAGAGTGGCTCACTTCTGGTTTGGCGGCTGCACTCGGGTTAGGTAGCGGAGCCCTCGGTGGAACCCTTAGTCTCTCCACACTTGCAGAGTTCTGAGAGTTTAACGGGGGCACTGACGCTCTGCCTGTTTTGTGAGATGCCTTTAAGGAATCAACAAGGGGGCTGTGCCCAAACTCATGCTGATTCGCCTTCTCCTACCTCCTTGGCCGAGTTGCAGATGGCAAGGCGGGCACTGTTGGTTCATTTTCAGAATCTCACTCAATGTGCTTTTAAACACTGAGCTGAAGAATTGTTTGAGAAAGGAGACAAAAAAAGGGAAATTGTTAGCCATCCTGACAGCAGATATTTGGGCAAATACGGTGGTCCCCTGCATTTACTCCCCAGAAGGTACTCTAGTGAAGGATAGTGAGGGTATTTTGCAGGCATTTGTGTATTATTCTAGGCTATACTCTCCTATTCCTGCATATGAGACACAGGTCTTAATTGACCTGCTAGATTCCCTCCAGATCCCGGTGTTACCCGACGAGGTTACAGGAGGCCTGGATGACCCTTTTACGGAAAAAGAGCTGGCGGCTGCTATTTCCTCCTTTCCCAATGGCAAATGACCGGGCCCTGATTGGATCCCCGCAGAGTGATATAAACAGTAATTTTTTTTTATCTAGACCTTTTATCTTCTAAGCTTCTAAAACTTTATGGGGAATGTTTTGACACTGGGACTTTACCGACATAGATACTGTTCCTCCTACCGACCTATAGCATTACTCAACATAGACCTTAAAATACTCACTAAAATGATTGCCAATAGGTTAACTAAAGCATTGCAACACATGGGGTTTGGCCCCACGTTTCTTACGTGGACCTCGCTATTATATGAACATCCAGTAGCTACCATCCAAATAAATGTTAGAGTGTCAAACGTCTTTCCAGTGTCCAGATGCAGCAGGCAGGGGTGCCCCTTTTCGCCAGGGCTAATCACGCTGGTTTTGGAGCCTCTGGCATTAGCGTTGCGCTCATCTCCCCAAATACAGGAGATCAGCGTGGGTACTCTGACTAAAAGGACGGCCCTTTATGTGGATGACCTGGTACTTTTTATACGAGATACTTCCCTGCAGGCTGCACTCTCACCTTTGGTCAGGTTTTCAGAAGTCTCTGGCCTCTAGGTTTATTAGACCAAGTCCAAAATCCTTCCTTTACGCTCCCATCCTATGCCGGGACAGGCTGTCCCCAATAATCTCCTTCAATGAGTTACTCAAATTAACTTTTTGGGAATAGTAGTAACAAATTCGGTGATAGACTTCATAGACCTTAACATTTCCCTGTTGCTCGCTATGCTAAATCGTAAGTTAAATATCTGGGAAAATCTTCCACTGTCGCTCATTGGTAAGATAAATCTGTCTAAGATTAACATTTTGGCCCTTTTTTTGTACGTCCTTAGAAACTCCCCAGTGTGGATCTCCAAATCAATTTTTAAATCGTCTGACAGTGTGCTCTCGTACTTTTTATGGGGGATTCCTTGCCTTAAAATGGCCATACTACAGCAGCTTTGGGAGGAAGGGGGCCTAGCGATGCCTAATTTTTATAAATATTTCCTTTCTGGTCAATTGACAGTTGCTCGCCGCTGGCTGACTACTCCCTTAGATGATGCTTCTGGCTTGCTTCCCCATAGAGCCAGGCGATGGGGCAGGTAAAAAATTAATAGTTTAAAAACACCAATGTCATTCACAATTTTTTAGGTATATCCAACTGGGACATGCATTTTGCTCTCAATTTGGAAGGGGCCCTCTTGACCTTGAACCCTGACATAGAACTACTGAGACGCAGTGACTTACTATCCAAACCAGTATCCATTCTATATGCACCTCTTTCTGGAGACGGTTCTATTGATGGAGCCCTGCAAATTGGCCTGGGAGGCTGCAGCTCCTGGTTTAGACAGGGATGATTGGGATGACATTTGAGCCCCATTTAAGTACCTAGTTTCCACTAGAGATCGCCTGATCCATTACAAATTTTTACATAGAATCTATCTTACCCCCGCTAGGCTGGCTAGGGTATTTAGAGGCCAACCTTCTCTATGCTGGAGATGCTCTGCACCCCTCGCAAATTTTATGCACATCTTTTGGGAATGTCCTAATATTACGCCCTTCTGGCAAGAAATTGTGACATGTATCCAGTCGGTCACCTCCATCTCGATCCCCCCTTCGGTTGAAGTGTGCTTGTTGAGCATAGTTGAACCTCTGGCTACCACTAGGGCTATTTGCACTCTTCTCACCCTTTTGTTGTTCTATGCCAAGAAACTGATTATTCTGTAATGGAAGAGGTCTTCTGCTCCAACTTTGGTATCCTGGAAGTCACTGGTTAATAAAGCAGTCCCTTTATACAAAGCTACGTATTTGAGTAGAAGGACCCTGACCAAATTTAATAAGGTATGGTGAGACTGAATGGCATCTACAGACACAGTTTCTGATTAAACCCCAGTGTATTTATTATATATGTTTCTTGGTACTGGCTACATGGCTGAGGGGAGTGTATTTTTGGGGTGGGGGGTTTTGTTGACTTAACATTATAATGGTATAATCTGATGAATGCTTTTATGGAGTCTACTTTTTCTGATGTGGGGGGGTGGAGGGATCTGGGAACTGTAATAAAAGTATTGTCTCATATGGTTGAAGGCCTCATCGAGCAAGCATAACTAAATATATCTGCCTCCTGCTGGAGTTTGTCTGGGCAAATGTGGGGTTGTGCCTATTCTTTTTTTTTTTTATCTCTCTGTTTATGATTTGATGTAGGCTGGTACAGTTCATAATGTAACCAGTCGTTTGTTTCTGCGGTGTATGGTTTACTGTTGTATACACCTGTTATAAAGGTTCAATAAAAAGTATTTTACAAAAAATGTCCGAAGTGAAACTAACAATACACTTCTTAGTTCTAGTGGTCATTTTAGATTCTTTCTTAAAGTGTTGCTAAACCCAGGACCCTGCATCCACCATATCTGGTCTCCCACAGTACACAGAACATGGAAATTCAATTATTTTAGTAAATATAAACTGCTACAGTAAATACCTTTTCTCATCAGCAGTATATTGCAGTCTTGTGACTTCTATCAGTGTGCGGCCGAGCACAGGTTAAAGCATGTAGGAGGAGTTTTCATTCTCCTTTGACTGTCCTATGAGGCTGCATGACCCTTGACCCTCTTTCTGGACAGTGTTGATTGGCCCTGTGTCGATCGCATGCACCTTCCCGAAAAAAAGGAATAAAAACTTAATATGCACCAAACTAAGCATGTGCAGAGTGTCCCCCAAGGCTCTGTTCTATCAGGAGATGGATTGGGGACAGTAAAAGAAGGGGAGGATCAGAGAAAACAGGATCAAATCGCCTTTTTACACAATGCCCCTTCGGTTCCACAGTAAGTATAACAAGCATGCTTTACTGAAAATACAGACTGATTTTAGTGTTGTGGGTTTAGTAACACTTTAAGGAATAAAAGATGCAAACCTATTGGTCATTATAGGCAAGTTCTTTTGCAGTTTTGTGAAACATTTTCACTTAGAAACATCCTGCTTAATATTTATTTAAATTAGGGCTATTAAAGTGTTTCTAACCCCACAACAGTAAAATCAGTCTGTATATGCAGTAAAACACGCTTGTTAGTGGTTAGCACTTCCGCCGAGCAGCACTAGGGTCGATGGTTTGAATCCCAACAACGACCCTACCTGCCTGGAGTTTGCATGTTCTCCCTGTGTCTGTGTGGGTTTCCTCCAGGTACTGCGGTTTCCTTCCACACTCCAAAGACATGCTGGTAGGTTAATTGGACCCTGTCTAAATTGGCCCTTGTATGAATGTGAGTTAGGGACCTTAGATTGTAAGCTCCTTGAGGGCAGGGACTGATGTGAATGTACAATATATATGTAAAGTGCTGCCTAAATTGACGGTGCTATATAAGCACCTGTAATAAAAACATAAAGCTCTATGGGACAGATTTATAAAGTAGTAAATGTTATTTTCACCAAGCATCCACTGTGGTAAGTCAATCACTGCCATTTAAAACAAAAGCATCTGGAAGAGTCTCCTGCAGTGAATACTTGTTGAATGTCAGCTTCACTGCTTTATAAATATGTCCCTATGCTCAGTGGTGTATTTAGGTTTTGTGCTGCCCTAGGCCTGACTAAACTCGTGCACCCCCTAATTTAAATATGACCCACCCCTTCCTGGCAATGTCACACCCCTTCCTGTTTAAGACCCACGGTTTTCATCAAGGACATGATGAAAACCGTTGAAACCCCCGCTAAACTTATCGGTAGACACGACAGACAGTTTAGTGGGGGCTTCAGTTTGACGTAACGGCCAAACTTTAACACGCACAAGTCGACTACCCTTGGACCCGCGTTACATGTCTCTCCTTCTCCACCTCGGATTTCTCCTTCCCCTCACCAAATGTCCTCTGTCCCACCCAGAATTTGTCCTTCCCCACACTGTAACGGTCCTTCCCCACCCAGTATAAATTTAATCCCCCACGTGCTCAAATCAGTCCGGATCCCGTCGTGTTTTGGATTTATGTGGTGACTCGTATCCCTGTATAAATATTTCGTCACTTCGACTGTAAGTTGTTCATAAGTGACGTCCTCTGAGAAGGTCTACGAAA
>BLSH010373257.1:3081469-3093127 GCA_018402905.1 Glandirana rugosa | reverse complement strand
CCAGTCTTTGGTCAATGCAATTTTGGTTCGTGTGGTAACAAAAAGAACACTTTAAGGGTTATTCAAACTACACAGTTTACTGGGAGAAAGATAACTTTTTTGTTTTCAACCTAAGTTTTACCGGCTGAAGTTTTACCGGCGGTACCAGTGGTGGGTAGAACTTTTCAAAGGGGGGAGTGTATATGGTTACGTGTCGTAAGGGTAAAATAATTCCACATAGGTATATTTACCGGGTGGGACATATATTACATACTCAAAGTGAAAAACTTAACTTAATGATTTTTTCTAATTGAAAAACTAGTATCCATTTTGAATCCAACTTTTGTTTTTTCAATAGAAAGAGGGTCATTTGACACATCAAACTTATTGGGAATTTCACAAGAAAAACAATGGTGTGCTTGGTTTTAACGTAACTGGTTTCTGACCACTTATAAAATGTGTTCAATGTGCTGTCCATTGTGTTGGATTGTCAATACAACCCTCTTCACACACTGATAGCAACACCGCAGGAGAAATGCTAGCACAGGCTTCCAGTATCCATAGTTTCAGGTGCTGCACATCTCGTATCTTCACAGCATAGACGATTGCCTTCAGATGACCCCAAAGATAAAAGTCTAAGGGGGTCAGACCGGGAGACCTTGGGGGCCATTCAACTGGCCCACGACGACCAATCCACTTTCCAGGAAACTGTTCATCTAGGAATGCTCGGACCTGACACCCATAATGTGGTGGTGCACCATCTTGCTGGAACTATGATGTCAGTGATAGGGGATTGCTGGCCATCAAGTCGGCTTTGGAGGAATGGCGGTACCTCCTGGAAGGAGCAGCTCACCTGGTATTGGTTTTTACTGACCACAAAAACCATAAAAAAAAACATATGCTGTGAACACATGACCCTCTTCCTATTGAAAAAACAAAAGTTGGATTCAAAATGGCCGACTTCAAAATGGCCACCATGGTCACCACCCATCTTGAAAAGTTTCCCCCCTCACATATACTAATGTGCCAAAAACAGGAAGTTAATATCACCAACCATTCCCATTTTATTAAGGTGTATTCATATAAATGGCCCACCCTGTAGATTTATTACACACAGGGTGATCCATTTCAAGCATTTCTTTCTTTTACTTATGATGATTATGGCTTACAGCTAGTGAAAACTCAAGATTCAGATTCTCTGAAAATTAGAATATTACATAAGACCAATAAAAAAAGGATTTTTAATACAAAAATGTTGGCTTACTAAAAAATATGCACTTAGGCCACTTTCACACTGAGACGGTGCCAGCGCTAGCTTGTTTTAGCGCCACTTTAGCGCTTTTAACCCCCCCCAGAAGGAATTAAAAAGGGGTTAAAAGCACCTGTGATGCAGCACTTCTGAAGCTGTGTCCATTCATTCCAATGGGCAGGGGCCGTGTGGGAGCAGTTTTCCTGTCCTGCAAACGCACTGCCCCAGCGTGAAACCACTCTGGATTTCACACTGGGGTGGCTTGAGAGGCAGTTTCCAAGCGCTTTACAGGCGCTATTTGTAGCGCTAAAATGCCCGAAAACTGCCTCAGTGTGAAAGTGGCCATAATACTTGAACAGGATTCCTTTTGCATGAATTACTGCATCAATGCGGCATGGCATGGAGGCGATCAGCCTGTGGAGCTGCTGAGGTGTTATAGAAGCATTGTTGGGTCTGGTGTTTCTCATCTTCCTCCTGACAATACCCCACAGATTCTCATGGGGTTTAGATCAGACAAGTTTGCTGGCCAATCAAGCACAGTGATACCATGATCATTTAACAGGGTATAGGTAATTTTGGCAGTGTGGACAGGTGCTAAGTCCTGCTGGAAAATGAAATCAGCATCTCCATAAAGCTGATCAGCAGAGGAAAGCATGAAGTGCTCTAGAATTTCCTGGTAGAGGGCTGCGCTAACTTTGCACTTGATAAAACACAGTGGACCAACACCAGCAAATGACATGGCTCCCCAAATCATCACAGACTGAGGAAACTTCACACTGGCCCTCATGCAACTTGGATTCTGTGCCTCTCCACGCTACCTCCAGACTCTGGAACCTTGAATTCCAAATTTAATTTACTTTAACCACTTCAATACCAAGGATGTCATATGACGTCCTTGACTTTGAGTGGTGACATCTGAAAGGTGCCTTCAGCTACAGGCACCATTCAGATACAGTTTTTTAGTGCGATTCTCTGCAAGATAAAAGTGGTCTCAGTGGCGGATTCGCCGTAAGATCACTTTTATCGGTGGCGGTTGAGGTACCACTTTCCCATGTCCCGTCATCTCTGCCACTTACCGGACCGTCGGCACTGGCGGAGATGATCGGGTCCGTTACCCCCCCCTTCACAGGAAGTCGAGTGAGCGGAAGATGCTGCCCACTCGGCTCCATAACATTGCAGGGCGGAAGCGACGTCACAAATCACTTCCGCCCAATGTTCTTAAAGGGCCCATTTGTTTTTTTTAACTGTCATTTTTTTTTTTTTATTACAAGGAATGTCTACATCATGTTCTATAAGTCAGACCACTCCACTTGGAGCTATATATACTGTATATATATATATATATATATATATATATATATATATACACACACACATATATATATATATTGTGACGTTATGCGAGACACAATAGTGGAAGGGCAATATTTGTCGCCTCATATGCGTACACTTGGAGTGGACTAGTGAGAGTCCGACCTGGGTTTTGCCAGCCACCATGGTAGAGCTGGTTCCAGCCCGGAGTTTCTGGTCCACCCAAATCCCTATTCAGATGCATTAAATGACCAGGAAGAGATCTCAGTTGTGCTCTGGCCTGGGACTCAGTAGCATTACACTGAGAGAGCTACCCTTGAGAGTTGGTTGCTCTAAGGACTGCAAGAGAAAATGTTTGCATTTGTTTGTTTGGAGGTGTCAGGGACAAGCCCAACATCGTATAGAGAGGTATCCTGCTTTGTAGTAGTTTAGCGCTGGACGGCAAGGTTTTGTTTTGCTATTTTGTTTGTTTTATGATTTGCAACCTTTTACCAAATAAAACTGGCAACCCTCCAGATTTTATAAGTTTGCCTTTAAGCTGCCTCCTTCCCAGGAAAGGTGATCCACACGAGCGAATCTCCCACAATATATACATACTTATATTTTGAGAATGTTGTTTGTGTTCTATGTTCATATATATATATATATATATATATATATATATATATATATATATATAAATATATATATACTGTATATTGTATTACTTTTATCTATTATATCAATATTGACATCATATGCATTTTAACTGTGGACATGTATATATGTATACTACCACTTCCAATTTTAGCCAAATATATCCCATGTCTCTACCAATAGGGACCAATAGGGACAGAGCATTACTTTGGTCATTAGCATATGACCTCTACCCTATTGTGCTATTTAAAACCAGTCCTACCAGTTACCATGCTTGAAAAAGGAGCGTGGCTTCCGCAACACACACAGCGAGCATGATCGGAAACGCGTCGCACTTTGATGACATCATCCCTCCTTGCCGCCCATGACTTTCCTCACCGCACGGCCGTCATTCCACTCTGCGGTGATCCACAGAGGGCTGCCTTGCAGACATCAGATTAAAGGGATGGAGGATAGCTGCCATCCACACCCACACCTGGGATGTTTCCCCTGCTGATGAGCTTTTCTAATCCTTCACAAAGGATGCACCTTCTCCTTGTTTGTTCACAAAATATTATGAAAACCTTCTTTAAAAAACACAAACTATATTTAAACGTTATATGCATGAGAAGCAAATACAAACAGCAGCTTTAAATCATAATTTTCCTTCAGGAGTAAACTCTGATTGATTATGCCTAAAAAGCTAATCACTTCCAAATGTCTTTTGGAGTCACTTATCCACAACCCTTCCAATTACTTTCAGAGAGGATTTTCTGTCTGTGTCCTTCACAGGCCATTTCTTACTAGTGCTGACTTCCATCAAGCCTTGGAAACTTTAATGTGAACATGAACTTCTAAACTTTTACAAAGGCAATGTATTTCTAGAATCATGACACAGAAGCACTTCTTGAATAATAAAAACAAAATTATACATAAGTATTGTTACACTATCTTTCTGTTCTGAGTGGTTTTGGAATCAACAGCGGCAATACTACACATAATCCTATTATTTAGTAATAATAACTACAATAACTACAATAATGACTTCTCCAACGTACACAAATTATGTTCTGAACTCTTCAACCTAGTCCTAAATACCTGGAAAAAAACCTGTTGCCAGGTTGTCATGGCAATTTCCAAAAGTTACCTGCTGGCCACAGCACGTTCCTGTATTGACTTGCAGATGTTAGGAACCATTAGAACTGATTCTTAACAGTTAGACCTCACAAAGTGAAGACATATACTGCTGTGAAAAAAAAAGAATCTAGAAATGTGTATTTTAGATTAGCATCTACTCACATTGATATCACTGTTGTTTATATTGGTATAGAGGTTTAATTACAGCCATTATCAGGGCTAAAGTTACCATAAGGCACCTTTGGGCCAGTGCTTAAGTTTAGCAAGGTGAGGGAGGGACAAAGGTCTAAAAATTTGCCACTGGAGATTACGTCCTTATTTTGGTTTCCTCTTCTGGACATTTGTAGCTCAATTAAGCAAAATGACTGTAGGTGAAAGAGTGCAGGATGCGTTGAAAGGAGTCAGAAGTTTCTTTATAGTTCAGAAAACATAAATCAATATTACAATATTAAACATAAAACCATTTACATCGCTTTTTGCTTCTGCTACACACACATTTATGAAATGCAGGGAGAATTGCAGAGCTTGCTTTACCAACAAGGTTTTACTCCTTTCATGACCAGGCCATTTTTTTTGCTATTCAGCATTGCGCTTCTTAAACTCGCAATTGCACGGTCATGCAACGCTCTACACCAGTGATTCTCAAACTGTGTGTGTCGTGGCACACTAGTGTGCTGCGTGAGATATGCAAGTGTGCCGTGGGAGTTTTGAAAAATATTTAAAATTGCTAGCGTTTTAAAACCTTGAACATATCGAAAAATTAAATGGTAAATCAATTTCGCAAAAGTAAAAAAGTAACATATAAAAACGCAATCTCTCTCTGTTATTCATTGGTTCTTTTTGTAATGCGAGACTTGTGCGAAACCTCGGGAGAATTTGATCGCTTTAACTATATTATAATAATAGAGACTGTTCCATTCCAACTTTGATGCTTATAAATAAGTTTGTTCATTGTTTAGCGATGGAGAAATATTTAATCATGTCTGGAACTCTGAAAGAGAAACTGTTAAATGAAAAGCAAGGAAGCAAACGAATGTACATAGAAGATTACAATTGCTTCAATCTGATTTGCTCTCGAAAGCAGGCACATCCTTTACATAAGTTTAAAATTAAAGATATATGTAAAAATAAATAAGTTCCTCACCACATAAATTGTTAAAACTTTTCAGGTGTGCTGTGAAAATTTTTAGATCTTTTTGGTGTGCCGCAAGACAAAAAAGTTTGAGAAATACTGCTGTACGTACACAAATTAAATATATATATTTTTTTTTCTTTTGGTGGTATTTGATCACCACTGGGTTTTTTTATTATTTATTATATGAATGAAAAAAGACAAAACATTTTTTTTTACTTTCTGCTTTAAAATATATCCAATAAAAAAATAAATAAAAATCGAATTTCCCAATAAGTGTACATTTTTTTTCTTTTTTAAATTTTAAATGTTTATTGTATATTTGGGTAGTGCAAAATAAACATAGTATAATAAATAACATGTTGAGCTTGAAAAGGAGAATTTGTATCACAAGAATATCAATAGGACTATTGCAGCGTTCGGTTTGGTCAGGACCCCTATGATCTCTGAAATGATAGAAAAGATTTTCCTCCAAAAGCTGGTGAGGCTTTTGCAAGCCCAGAAGATGTGGACCAGATTACCAGTCTGTCCAAATCCTCTCCAGCAGAGGGGGGGAGTGGGATGCAGAGGACTTTCAAAGCTGATAGGGTGTAAAACCAACGAGTGATTCATTTTTGCGCTTGTTCCCAGTGGGAGATGCAGTGAGACATAGAGTGAGAACATATTAGTGCTGAGGACCATAGTTCTGTGGTGAATGATTGATTGAGGTCAGTTTCCCATTTTACCATTGGAGGGGTTTTGGTGAACACCTGCTTGTATTGTAGAGTGTTGTAAGAAAGAGAGATACCCTTTTGTGTAGAGTTGGGGGACTGTAGGAATGTCCATGATAGGGGGAGGGTATTTATTGAAGAAGCTCAATAATCTCAAATGGAACAAGCTAGTGGATTTAGGTATATTATATGTCAAGAACATGACTATGTCTTTAATGGTGTTGCTATAGAATATGCCACCCACCCAATATATGCCTGCATGTATCCACTGTCTGAGAGAAAGATAGGGAATGAGAATATCCAGAGTCTCTAGTGGATACTAAATATGACATAAACGTGTCCCCTGGGGTATATGAGATAATAATTTCCTCCACACCATAACTGATGTGTGTGTAGTTATGGGGAGTAGTTTCAGATTAATGGGTCTCCAAAAATCTGCTAGGTGAAGAAGATGAAGACTAGAGGTTTGAAATAGCGAGGACTCAATGTCCACCCACTGTATATCATTTGAGTGTGGGAACCACTGTCTAAGGTGGGCAAGTTGGGAAGTCTGGAAGTAGTCCTCAATATCTGGATGGCCTATACCTCCTACCTGTCTGTGTTTGGTAAGATGTTGGTATGCACCTTGTGCACATTTATCATTCCGGAGGAAGGTTCTCAATTGGGATTTCAACATGGAGAGGTAAGGGGACAGTATTTGAATTGGTAGTGTTCAAAACATGTATAGGATTTTTGGAAGGATTTGCATTTTAAATGTCACTAATCTTTTTACCCATGATAATTGTACAATAGAGAAGCATTGAAGCTCCTGTCTAATAATAAGAGGCTTGTAGTTGGTATCGGCCAATTGGGACATAGAAGACGTCAATAGAATACCCAAGTAGGGGATGCTATGTTCCACCCAGTTGAAGGGGAATTGGGAGCAAAGGTGTTTGCACGTGTCCGCGTGTACCCTCAGGTCCAAAATTAGAGATTTGTCAAATTTAACTTTGTAATAGGAGACTGCGCTGAAGGATTCAAGCACTTGAAAAATGAAAAGAAGCAAAATAAGGGGTTTAGACATGATAAGGATCACATCATCAGCGAAAAGGTTGATAACATGGGAGTTTAGATATGTGAATAAGAACGGATAGTTTCAACTAGGGGCCAATAAGGTTATATTGATTGGTTTGCGTGAAAGTTATAGAGCCTACAAGTGATGGTATATATACTGTATATACTGGAATGTTTATGCTAGTAATGGCGGTGATTATTATGGGACTGTGATAGTGCAGTGGGCTATCTGACACTAACTGACATTGAGTGGGAAGTGACACTGACATCACCAGTGATCAGTACTAATACTGTCACTGTACTAATGGCACTGGCTGGGAAAGGGTTTATAGCTAGGGGCAATCAAAGGGCTAACTGTGTGTCTAACAATGTGTGATATGTGCTGTTTTAACTAGTCAATGTGGTTCTGAAAAACAGCCACATTGCGCCCCCTATCCCCCTCCCCATGTACAGAGCCCTGTGTTGTTAGTAAACACAGGGCTCTGTACTGTGATTCATTAAAGCGTTTGTTAACCCAAAAAAAAAAAGGTTCTCCTGTCTCTTTAATGTGCAATTAGCAGCATGGTGCTTTTGTTTTTTTAAATTATCCCTCTGTATCCCCTAAAATACCTGTTTGATAATGCCAGGTCATGACGTCCCCCCAGTGCACTGACTCCCACTGTATATAGCTTATCTTGAGAGCACCGTGGTCTATGCAGGCTATGTCACTCCCAGCTCTCCTATCACCTGTATGCCTGTCTTCACCCCCCCCCCCCCATAGCTTCTCCTCTCTGCTCTCATAATTAACTCTAAAAGCTCCTATTTCCTCTGTATTAGAAGAATAAATTCCCTGTATCAGTGTTATATCAGAAATATTCTTAACTATATAGGTAACACATCACGGCTCTGTCTCTCAGAAACTCTGAGCTGAGAGAGAAAAGCTGAAAAACGACAACTGATCCTAGTAAGAAGGTGTGATACCTATACAGAGAAGTATATACAGTATTTCTCAAAAGTGAGTACACTCCTCACATTTTTGTAAATATTTTATTATACCTTTTCATGTGACAACACTGAAGAAATGACACTTTGCTACAATGTAAAGTAGCTAGTGTACAGCTTGTATAACAGTGTACATGTGCTGTCCCCTCAAAATATCTCAACACACAGTCATTAATGTCTAAACCGCTGGCAACAAAAGTGAGTACACTCCTAAGTGAAAATGTCCAAATTGGGCCCAATTAGGCATTTTCCCTCCCTGGTGTCATGTGACTTGTTAATGTTACAAGATCTTAGGTGTGAGGGGGCAGTAGGTGTGTTAAATTTGGTGTTATCGCTCTCACTCTTTCATACCGGTCACTGGAAGTTCAACATGGCATCTCATGGCAAAGAACTCTCTGAGGATCTGAAAAAAAGAAAAAAGAATTGTTGCTCTACATAAAGATGGCCTAGGCTATAAGAAGATTGCCAAGAAATTGAGCTGCAGCATGATGGCCAAGACCATACAGCAATGTAACATGACAAGTTCCACTCAGAACAGGCCTCGCCTTGGTCGACCAAAGAAGTTGAGTGCAGGCGCTCAGTATATACAGAGGTTGTCTTTGGAAAATAGACGTATGAGTGCTGCCAGCATTGCTGCAGAGGTTGAAGGGGTGGGGGGTCAGCCTGCCAGTGCTCAGACCATACTCCGCACACTGCATCAAATTGGTCTGCATGGCTGTTGTCCCAGAAGGAAGCCTCTTCTAAAGATGATGCACAAGTAAGCCCGCAAACAGTTTGCTGAAGACAAGCAGACTAAGGACATGAAATACTGAAACCATGTCCCGTGGTCTGATGAGACCAAGATAAACTTATTTGGTTCAGATTGGGTCAAGCATGTGTGGTGGCAACCAGGTGAGGAGTACAAAGACATGTGCGTCTTGCCTACAGTCAAGCATGATGGTGGGTGTGTCATGGTCTGGGGCTGCATGAGTTCTGCCGGCACTGGGGAGCTACAGTTCATTGAGAAAACCATGAATGCCAACATGTACTGTGACATACTGAAGCAGAGCATGATCCCCTCCCTTCGGAGAATGGGCCACAGGGCAGTATTCCAACATGATAATGACCCCAAACACACCTCCAAGACGACCACTGCCTTGCTAAAGAAGATGAGGGTAAAGGCGATGGACTGGCCAAGCATGTCTCCAGATCTAAACCCTATTGATCATCTGTGGGGCATCCTCAAACGGAAGGTGGAGGAGAGCCTCTAACATCACCAGCTCCGTGATGTCGTCATGGAGGAGTAGAAGAGGACTCCAGTGGCAACCTGTGAAGCATTGGTTAACTCCATGCCCAAGAGGGTTAAGGCAGTGCTGGAAAATAATGGTGGCCACACAAAATATTGACATTTTGGCCCCAATTTGGACAATTTCATTTAGGGGTGTACTCACTTTTGTTGCCAGCGGTTTAGACATTAATGGCTGTGTGTCGAGTTATCATGAGGGGACAGCAAATTTACACCATTATACAAGCTGTACACTTACTACTTTACATTGTAGCAAAGTGTCATTTCTTCAGTGTTGTGACATGAAAAGGTATTATAAAATATTTCCAAAAATGTGAGGGGTGTACGCACTTTTGTGAGATACCGTATATGTTACAACACAGACACAGGGCAACTTCTTGTTATAATACAGAAAAGATGGGAACTTTTTATACAAGTGGCTTAACAAACCCTTTAAGCCAATCAACAGGTTCCTGCCATAAATCATTGGCCTGGACTTGCTCATCGACTTGTGCTGTACTGAACGCCCCATACCCAGAAATGCCGGGACACAGCGGTTTCACTGATGCAGCATTTTTACATGGGGCAGTCCACAAGAGGTTAAAGCAAAATTCTGGTATGTATTTTTTAAATTGTTACATTGGACCAGTTTAGACCAATGTAACTATGCATATACCATATCTGGTCTATTCCCACTGGAAGCTGAAAATCACTGTAGAAGGCACCACTATTGATCTCCTCTAGCTTCCAGGTCCCATGCCAAACAGCTACCCTACTGCTTACGGAACACAGGAGGTCACTTGGTCGGCAGAGGCACGATTCAGAGAACACAGTGCATCTCCTCAATGACTGCAAACTGCAAAGTGTTCTCTGATTGGACAGGGTGGAGATTGACATTGCCATCACACCTCTCCACCACATCCAATCTGACAATGCTTTGTATACATCATAAATCAGTGCTAAAATTGTCATCATAGAAAAAAAATGCATAGCAAAAGTGCATGTACATTCATTCTGTGTAAATGGGGCAAAAAAAACAAAACAAAAACTAAAACAAATGTCATTTGCATTTCCTGCGCTGGTCCAATGTGTTTCATAGACTTAATAGAGAAAATACTGCATTTGATCACTAGGTGACACTAAGTATCAGAGGATATCTCTATAAAACTTAGCCCCATCTTGTGGTCAAATGCAATATTTTCTGTTTTAAACCAATGAAAAACATTCAAACAGCACATGAACCCACTTGCACATTTGCAAAAGCAAATGAACATTTTTTTAATAACTATACCATTTAGTACTGATTTTTGCAAGCCTCATTCACACTGGTAATAGCATACATGCATTTATAGGACACATAGAAGGCAGGTAATAATTGTAAGGCCTCATGTACACAGGCATACAATTTTATACAGGATTTTGCTGACAGAAAGTTGGCTGCAAGATGCTGTATAAAAAGTGTCCCGTAGTGCATCTCATCTCACACGGACATACTCATATATGACTAAGGCTGTGGTCATTCTGGGATGCTCCGACGGCCATTAAATGACTCACTGCCACCACTGCCTAGTCACTTTTTATAAATCCAAATGATAATTATTCCTAGTTAATTAAGGTATCGAAAAAGAAGAGTTGTTTTGGTCTGTGTTGCCTCATAGTTGCCAAAAAGATTCAAATGTAGGTTGCAAATGACATTTCATCCAAAACTAAAAACAGATCATCTCTACCCTGATTAGTGAGGACAGTATGCACAGGAAGGGCACATCAAGGGTGTTATGACAGGCAGCATGTGCAGGAGAGCAGTGTGGAGGATATGGCAGAGGACACTATGTGTAGGGCAGAAATGTGGAGGGTATGAGATGGCAGGCAGTATGTGCAGGAGAGGAGTGTGAAGATTATAACAGAAGGCATTATGCACAGAAGAGGAGTGTGGAGGGTATGACAACAGACAGTATGTGTAGGAGGGGAATGCAGAGGGTATAAGGGGCATTCTATGCAGGAGGATTGTATAGAGTATGAGAGCAGGAAGCATGTGCAGGAGAGAAGTGCAGAGGGTATGATATGGGGCATCATATTGTATGCAGGAGGAATGTATAGGGTTATATAGCAGGAAGTACAGGGTGGGCCATTTATATGGATACACCTTAATAAAATGGGAATGGTTGGTGATATTAACTTAAGGGTAAAATAATTCCACATAGGTATATTTACCGGGTGGGACATGAAG
>BLSH010373257.1:3009787-3020105 GCA_018402905.1 Glandirana rugosa | reverse complement strand
CGATTCTCAATGACACATCCATGTCGTTAATAATTCCGAACCAAATGTGATAACGTTGGACTTTCAGTACGTGCATGACTTTCAGGTTGCAATAGTGTAAACCAAGCCTTAATAATTGCTGTACCTACACAGTAACTCTTAGCTGTCGTTTTGACAGCTGGGAATTGCCGGCAACTGTGAGGGGGTGAGCAGCAGTGGGCAAGCACAATGTCCACAACTGGTAATGCGGAACTGTTCCATAGAATTTAGAACCAAGTCTTAAGTGGACATATTATTTAGTTTCCCTACAGTAAATGTACAGTAAACATAAATAGACCTTTGTCGGCAGCACACAAAGAACATTTTTTAAAGGCAAAACTTCATAAAGAATGGGCCTTCAAGAGTCATAGCAAAGGCACAGCTCAAGTCAGGCTGCAGAAAAACAGCAGGATTCAGATGACAGGCCAGAGCTTTGTGTAAAGAAACAGCAGGAACAACAGAACAGAATACCAAAGCACCGTGCGGGGAGGTTAGTTAAGAGATAGCTGTCCAACTTCACAGCTAGCCTAAGACAACACATTGGAAGATGGGACAAAAGGACTACACGTACTTTGTTCCCTGGGGAACAGAATGTATTAATAAAAATCAAAGTGTAACTTCTTTAATATTCCGGTTTGACTGCAGTGTACTTTTAATCATACAGCTATTAATTCTGTTTCACACAAGACACATTGGGGCTAATTCACTATATCGCGAATATGCGATCGTGCAACGCTTAAAAATAACGCCTATTTAAGCCAATTAGCATATCAAATAGGCGATCATGCAAATGCAGAATCGCATTATTGTCGCGAATATGCCTTCTTAATTGGCATATGTGGGAATAGCTGATGTCAATTGGGTTTGAACCTGCAGAATCCATTGAAGGTTTGTATGAACATGATTTGCTTGAAAAAGCGTATGGGAACTACCACAGCAAAATGGAAAGCATAATGCTGCGTACAATGCAAGGTGTGCTGATGACATCTGTAGGATCCGAACCCGGAACTGTAAGCTTTGAACGTATCGGAATAAACCACTACGCTATAGAGTTGGCCGCAACCAGCCAGAAAAAAAATACATTTACTAATCTTGTATTCTCTTCATTCCCTACAAACTAACTGCTGCCACGTTAACTAGTGTGTGATTATTCCAATTGCACACCATAATATTAATGAATATGTACATACCATTGCTTAAGTTCATAGTACGGAAGCAATCAAACTGATGGGCATTGGCTAATTGGTGAATATACCTTCACATATTTTCAAAATATAATGCTGCATACAATGTAGGGTGTGCTGATGACATCTGTAGGATCCGAACCAGGAGCTGTAAGCTTTGAACGTATCGGAATAAACCACTCCACTATAGAGTTGACCACAACCAGCCAGAAAAAAGACATTTACTAATCTTGTATTCTCTTAATTCTCTACAAACTAACTGCCAGCACATAAACTAGTGTGTGATTATTCCAATTCCACACTATAATATTATTGAATATGTACATACCATTGCTTAAGTTCATAGTACGGAAGCAATCAAACTGATGGGCATTGGCGAATATGCCTTCACATATTTGCAGAATATAATGCCAAGTACAATGCAAGGTGTAGTGATGACACTGGTAGGATCCAAACCTGTAGCTGTAAGCTTTGAAGGTATTAGAAGGAACCAATACACTATGGAGTTGACCACAACCAGCCATAGAAAATACATTTACTAATCTTGGATTTTGTTAATTCTCTAAAAACGAACTGCCGGCACGTTAACTAGTGTGTGATTGTTCCAATTCCACATCATAATATTATTGAATATGTATATACCATTGCATGCATTTAAAGAATTCATAGTACGGAAGCAATCAAACTGATGTGCATTGGCTAATTGGCGAATATGCATTTGCATATTTTCAGCATCTAATGCTGAGTACAAAGCTTTCAGAAGTTCATACCATCCATACCATTGAACTACTCTGTGAGTTAGATAGCCTTGTTTAACCTCCCTGGCGGTGTTCCCGAGTGTGGCTCGGGGTGGATTTCCAGTACCAAGAACGGTAACCCTGAGCCACACTCGGGATTGCATCGCTGGATTCAGGCAATGTTACTTACCTTGTCCCCTGGATCCAGCGATGTCCCCCGCAGTGTCTGCGGGCTGTGTCCGCCGCCAGATGACTCCTGTGTGCCGGGCTCCTTTCCCTGCGAGCGTCGCGTCGCACGGGGACGGAGACCGGCGGGAAATTCAAAAAGTGAAACACACAGTACACATACAGTACACTGTAATCTTATAGATTACATTACTGTATGAAATAATTTCACATCCCCTTTGTCCCTAGTGGTTTGCCCAGAGCCCTGCATGCACTTTTATATAATAAATGTCATTCTTTCTGCCTGGAAACATGAGAATGTCCATAGCAACCAAAAAGTGTCCCTTTGCGTCAAAAGTGTTTTCTGATCAGCTAGAAAACACCGATAGTAAATAAGAATCATTTGCAGAATTGAGTGATACTGATTTTTGGGGAAATTTATCATCAGAAACTGAAAGTGACGACAGCGACAATTTTGCAAATGAGCAAATTTCTGCATTTTTGGTTTGATTACATTATTGAATACATTTTATTACTATTATATTATTATTATTGATAATTATTTTTAGTTATTTATTATATTATAATTTATGATTTCATTTCAAACTTTTTCATACCCGGGATGTCTACTAGACTCTTGTTTGGACAGATTTAAGTGAGTTATTGCTAAGAAATACTGGCCTACAATATAAACGCCAAGTTTTCATGCAAAATAATCATACGGCTTTCAGCACCAAAAATCTGAAATAATCATACCGCCGGGGAGGTTAAATTTATCATGTAGGCTTGCTGATGCCATACAAATCATTGTACCAGCCAAACCTTGAACAGTCATAATTGTTTGACATTCATGTCAGCTGGGATTACTACTGATCTGTTATTAGCTGAAGCTATTCACATGGTACAGGTTGTTGAGATAAGCCCAAGTACCATGTGATAGCTGAGGCTCAATCCCAGCTCACCAATCTAGGTAACCAAGCTGATATTAAAGTTGTGCCTCAGCCCCCCCACCACAGAAAATGTACAAGTCAGCATCTACACATCCTGCAACTGCAGACTTTAATTATTAGGACACTGTCCTGCAAGCTAGTGAGTTGGGTAAATGTTCAAAACAGGTACCCCCCCCTCCGAAATGGTGCCAAACGTGGCATCAGAAGGGGGGGTGGGAGAAATAAGCAGAGCTTCCACTTTTGGGTGGATATCTAAGGCCCCTTTTACACTTGTGCAACTTGTCCTGCGATTTTGGACTGCAAAGTCGCCTGTCAAGTTGGACCTCGCAATTTCCAATGAGTAGGATTCATAGCTGTCTGACTTCAAGTGGTATTAACTTCAAACTAGTCCCTGAACTACTTTGGTCCTAGTTTGATATGACTTGCGGTCCCTAGACCTCAAGATTACACAGGCATTGCTTCAAGTCACATCAAAGTTGCATGACTTTCAAGTCACACAAGTGCGAATGGGGCCTAAGTCAAAGGTGTTATCCTGAAAGTAATGCCGTTTGCCCACGACATTGTCCCAACTTCAGGGAATGCCTGGGTAATATTGAGTCCTCAAGTCACACCAAAGTAGTACAGGGACTACTTTGAAGTTGGTGCCACTTGAAGTAGCACAGATATGAATAGTTTCAGGAAAATTCGGCCAAGTGTAAAAGGAGTGTATGCAACTCTCTCGGATATATATATACACATATACACACACACACTCCTTACTGATTTACATCAGCAGAATACATGTAGGAAGTGTAATGTGCCTATAACCAGGAAGTGATGTATGAGCAGGGGCATTAAGCAGGGCCGCCATCAGGGGGGTACAGGCAGTACTGTTGTAAGGGGTCCCAGTGTCTCAAGGGCCCTTACAACAAAGACTTCAGCAATCTTTAACATTGGCGTCTATGGAAGGGGGTCACCCGGTTTGGGGACACCATTCTCCCAAACCATAGCCAATAAAAATACCAAACTTTAGTCACATAGAGAGCGCTCCCTGGGCAACAACTGGGCCAGGTTTGGGACCTCCGGCATCTATGGTTCGGTCATACCAGGTCCTCAAAGTGACCAGTCATTGACCGGCAATTGTCAAGTGAACTTCAGACTTAACATTGGAGTCTATGGGGGGCACCCAGTTTGGGGACACTGTTTTCCTGAACCATAGGAGATAAAAATACCAAGCTTGGGTCACATGGAGAGGGCCCCCTGGACCAGAACTGGTCCAAGTTTGGGACCTCTAGCGCCTATGGTTCGGTACGAGGTCTTATTGCAAGCATTGGGTGAGGCTGTGCTGCCTGTGCACTGTTTTTTTTAACCCCTTGGATCCCACACTAGCATGCATGGCACACTTCACTTGAATGGGTCATGCTTGGCAGGCTACACCTGGGAAGTGTGACAGGGTGTATAATTCCTACTGGGGCTGCGACATGTGTACACGCCTGGCCAGTGGGCGGATGTGGTGGAATGGCCCAGTGGGAAGGCCCTGGGGAAAGTTGGTGGTCAGAAGGGGGGGCAGGTCTAAAGCTGTTTAAGAGGCCCCAAAATTTCTGATGGCTGCCCTGGCAGGAAGTGAATGTGTGGTGATCCCACATGGAACAAATAAATTAACCCCATCCCCACCAAATATAGCTACCGCATCCTCCCCCACACAGTGTAAGCACAAGTATAATTTCCTACACTTACCCATCAAATGAGTAGCACCTCCTCTTTGCTGAAATGGAACCTCACTATATTCACATATATAGAGATCCTGACCAGCAAAGGCACTTCCGGGTGAACACAATGACATTCCCGAGTCAGAGGACAAAGCCACACTTGCTTGCAAATCTTTGATCGCAATCACAATTTTTTTTTTTTAGTAATATGCAGGTGAATGACAAAGGCAAAGGCTCAGTTTGAGATGTACAACACTGCCTATCCACCAGCTAAATTCATTATGAGTGCTGGTTCACACTTGTGCAATGCGGGAGCCCTGCAAATCCACTGCACGCTCCAGCATCGCATTTCACACTGCCATGTGTGACCTGCTGAGAGCGTCAATACATTGTTAAAGCGGAGTTCCACCCAAAAATGGAACTTCCGCTTTAAGCACTCATCACCCCCTTACATGCCACATTTGGCATGTAATTTTTTTTGTGGGGGGGGGGTGTGTCCCCAGGTTTCAGAGGGACCTCCTGTGCCTCTTCCACCTTCCGCCTCTGGGCCGCCTAGGCGACTCCTCCTCTCCTCCTAGGTGGCCCCTCCCTCCTGGCAATCTTCTGGGACACGTCACAGGTCCCAGAAGATTGCCTGGCCACTAGGGATGCGCAGCGCGTGCCCGGCCATGAAGCCGGGCTGGGTGCCCACACTAGGAATGGCGGGGCCGTTGGGAGGAGCGGGGAGACGAGCTAGGCTTCAGGAGCAGCCGTCGCTGGACCGGGAGACAGGTAAGTTACTGTTTATTAAAGGTCAGCAGCTACACTTTTTGTAGCTGCTGACTTTTAATAAACAAAAAACAGTGTGGAACTCCGCTTTAATGACACCCCCATTTCAGCTCACATATCACAGTGCAAACTAACAGTTCGGACATTAATCGGATTGCATGGGCGTGAACACCCATGCAATCCAATTCTGGTGTGGACCCAAAAAAAAAAAAGGGTCCTGTGCGAGTTTGGTCCGAATGCAATGCAAATTCAGCCATACTATCTGTATGGCTGAAATCGCATCGCATGGACATCGCACGTGACGTGTACTGCGGTGTGAATCAGATGCAATCTTGCACAGTACAGCAGTGCGAACCGGCACTTACCTGCAATTCTCCAGACCTGTTAAATGAAAAGACTCCACTTAAACAACCTTTATCATTTACTGGCAGGTGTGCTGAAGAGATTATGTTTTTTTTTAATCCACAATTACACCTTCTCATAATTTGTCATTTATTTGCACAGCAGTAACACAATTAAGTACATTCATTTAGTGGCATATTAGTATATTAGGTGGTACATTTAGACAAACATTTAGCAATTGGGATCTAATGGCCCTGCTCATAGGAGCTTACAATCTAAATTGTTTCCAAGCCTTATAGTGGACATAGCTTTAATTTCACAGTGTATAGCAGGCTACTCATTTCATAGTACAACTACTCTCAACAGACACCAACCACCAACAAATGTTTAGCTGCAAGATTATACAAAATTACAAATAAACAGTCAGTCCTTCTTAAAAAAAAATACTAAATATTAAAAAGACACATATTCCACCACCCCACATTCCACACACATACATTGGTGACGGTTCTGCTGGAAGATGCATTACTGTGTACATGATTAAGCAATGAGATCAAAGAGTAGAAGGTCAGCAGATGCTCCCAAACCATGAATGCATGGTCAGACAGCAAAAATACACAACATTGACAGCAAAGCCACACTTTTGATGGAAAATGCACAAGAATTTAAACTAACAGCCCAAGTGGGGCATTTGTCATTATGCACAACATCAGCCCTACTCCCCCCCCAAAAACCACAGCAAATAACACGGCCTCTTTGCAGGGCAAAGCAACCCCTCTACTGCAGCCATTTATATAACATAGGTTGTATTGTTAGCACACAGACACGCCCAATGGAAGTACACACCCACCAGTGTCATTCAATCTGTCTCTTCAACTCTATAATGATTACACATGATAAACAAGAACACTTACAATTTGCAAATGTGTTAGCCCACACGGTATTGTCAAAACGCCTGCCTTTACACACACATGAACTTTAATGGCATCCCAGTCCTAGTCCGTAGGGTTCAATATTGAGTTGGCCCACCCTTTAAAGCTATAGCAGCTTCAACTCTTCTGGGAAGGCTGTCCACAAGGTTTAGGAGTATGTCTATGGAAATGTTTGATAATTTTTCCAGAAGTGCATTTGTGAGGTCAGGCACTGATGTGGACGAGAGTCTTCGCTCTAATTCATCCCAAAGGTGTTCTATCGGGTTTAGGTCAGGACTCTGCACAGGCCAGTCAAGTTCCTCCACCCCAAACTCACTCAACCATGTCTTTATGGACCTTGCTTTGTGCACTGGAAAAATCAGGAGGGGGAATTATGGTGTGGGGTTGTTTTTCGGGGGTTGTTTCATACTTGTGTGACTTGAAATTTGTGCAAATTTTACCGCAATTTGCTGCAATTTTTTGCTGTGATGTTTGCAGTGATTATGATGTGTCTTGAAGCAATAGCTGTGTAATCCTGAGGTCTATGGACCTCAAATCGCATCAAAGTCAGGCCAAAGTAGTGCAGGGACTCATTGAAAATCATGGGGAACGACTTGTCATGTGACTTTGCAGTCCCAAGTTGCAGGAAAAGTTACACAAGTGTGAAAGGGGCCTGAATATGATTTCCAATGAGCACCATTCATATCTGTACAACTTCAAAGTAGTCCCTGAACTACTTTTCCGACTTTGAAGAAACTTGAGGTCGAAGGACCTCAGAATTACACAGCTATTGCTTCAAGTCACATCAAAATCTCGGCAAAAAATTGCGGCAAATCACAGTAAAGTCATGCGACTTTCAGGTCGCACAAGTGTGAAAGCGGCCTCAACCCAGGTTCACATAGGTGCGATGCAGGAACCAGCACGATTTCAGCACCTGCATCGCACAGGTAGTTCACACTGCCTTCTGTGAACCTCTGCGGGTGTCAGTACAATATTATATGGACACCCCCAAATTGGTTCATAGATCGCAGTGCTAACTGTGAATTCCGATAGGAATCGGATAGCATGAGTGAGCACACCCATGCGATACGATTCTGGTGTGGGAAAAAAAGGTCCCTATACTGCTATAGCTGCAAAGCTTTGGCTAAATCAAATTTGAACCCTACAGACTAAGACTGGGATGCTATTAAAGTTCATGTGTGTATAAAGGCAGGCGTCCCAACACTTTTGGCAAGATCGCAGATTGTGCAATATTTGCAATGGTAGTGGAACCCTCGTCCACATAAATGCTACATTTATATAAAACTTGGCGAAGGACATGAGTTATGTTTAACAACACAGGAAGAGCTGACAGCCTTTCTACAGGAAGTGGCATCTTTGGGATTTGAACCTATGAACCCCAGGTTGCCTCAGCAGAAGTGCTAAGCCCTTAGCCACATTCATGGAGCATCCTTTGCTGTGATGTCAAACAGTCCTAAGTCTCAGGGGTGCAATAAATGAACCAATGCAGATGTACTGTTGAAGGCTGGATAACCATTGAACAACCTTTTTCTGGCATATGCCATATGTTTTGAAGGTTTGTTATGGCTCAGTACTGTGAGCATTCTGCTATAGAACATCTCTCATTTTGAGGCATTTGCCTTGGTAAGAAGCTGCAATTATTGCTGGATGGGAAATGTTTAGGCTGATTATAGTCCTTGCCCATAGAAAACATGTGACACAATTTGCAATAGTGGTGGAAACCTCCTACACATAAATACTACACTTAGACACAATTTTGGTAAGGACATGCGTTGTGAGAATGGAAAACCTCTCTGCATGAAGTGATATGCTCAGGATGCAAACTCAGAACCTCTATGTTCCTAAGTAGAAGCATTAAGCTGTCAGCCACCAGTCTGCCAAGCGTGCAACCCTTCTACACATAAATACACATATACTGCATTTCTTTGGACATATACGTGGTGGAATTACATTAGTCTGGAGTTTATTCTGTGCTATTTGGTGGTGCTTGGAGTGTAGAACAGTGATGTTATTGCAACAGCAATGGTATTGTTTGTGGTTTGTGAAGATACCTGTGTGAGTTTGGGAAAACATTTTAATGAGATGGACAGCAACATGCGAGAGACAGAGAAAAAATATTTTAACAAAACATTAGAAGATTAAACATTCTAACATTCTTAAAAACAAATTTGATTATGAAATAGCAACATTGTTGCAGGGACAATTTGTTTGAGAGAAAGATACATTTCATCTCAACATGAAAAGGATTTCTTTAGGGAAGTTACAATTGTACCATTAAAATCAATGGCTGAAACTTGCATTGGGCTATATAGCGCGAATATGGCTTCTCAAGAAGGCATATTAGCCAAGCGCGAATTTGCGAATTTACTATACCGCCCTCTAAAAAAGGAACCTCCACCATGTTTCACTGTTGCCAGCAGGCACTCATTATTGTACATCTCTCCAGCTTCATGAACAAACTGTCTCCTGCTACAGCCAAATATTTCTAGTTCTGACTCATCAGTCCAAAAGACCTGATGCCATTTTTCTGCACCCCAGTTCCTATGTTTTTGTGCATAGTTGAGTCAATTTATAGCCTTGTTTCCATGCCCTATGCACTATCCGAAGGCCTATCTCTCCTTCTTCCATTGTGGCATATCATACAGAATATAGTTGGCTAAGCTTGCATTTACTAAACAAAAGGACAATGTATAACATAATCTACTATCATAAGGAAAATCACCAATTGTGACTTCAATACAGACACAAACACATACAGCCAGAGAAAATTTGATTTGGAGGTGTACCTATCCTATACTGCTCTAACCAAAGCATTAGGAGAGGAGGTCCAAATTTTTATCTCCTTCATAGGAATAACTATACAGTAAAAACTTGGATTGTGAGTAACTTGGTCTGCGGGTGTTTTACAAGACGAGCAAGGTCTTGCAATTTGAGTAGCGTCACGTCACAACTGAGTATAGGCTCAGCTCGCACTGCTGCGACTTGGGATCCAACTTGTGACACTTCAAGTCAGGTGACATGTGAAATCCCATTTTAGTCAATGAGAGCTGTCTTAATTAGTGCTACTGAAGTCGCTCCAACTTTAGAAAATTATCCTGTATGTACTACTTCAAGGCATGTTCAACCTAGGGTTCAGCGTCGTCACGCTCGACTCGGATATGAGTCAACACTGCACTGCGATGAGTTTAACGTTCTGGAACGAGCAGAACATTTTGTGGGCGTCTGGTTCAATGAGTGTTAGGTTCAAAAATGACATATCAATAAGGATACTTCCTCTATTTTTAAACCTGGAGGAGAGGATTACGAAACCAATCTCGTCATATCCTATCCATGTGGAGGTTTAGTTTAAAAGAGACCGACATACACAAACACAGACATAACTTCAGTGTTAACCACTAAAAGGAATACTATCATCTAATACAATATGTAACAGGAAAACAAATCATTTACGTTCGAATCGGTTGATATAAGACATACTATACGGTGTTACCTTCTTCCTCTCTATCCGGAAGCCTATCACGTATCCCGTACCTT
>BLSH010373257.1:2971514-2989510 GCA_018402905.1 Glandirana rugosa | reverse complement strand
TGCCGTCAGTGAGCGGTCCTGCGCTAAAGACCAGCGGTACCGCTGGACCGCGGACCCCAAACAGCTCCGGACATTATTCGTGTATATGTAATTGGTGAATGGTTGGCCCGGGAAAAAATGTAAACAACCAATGTTCAATTTTTGACAAAAAAAACGAACCTTTAATGAATCTTGGGGGTTTGTAATATATGTATATAAAAAAAAAGTTTGTGGGATCTCTAATTTTACCGCTAGCAACGTTATGAAAAACAGCGAACCATAATAAAAAAACCTTTTTAAAGTGAAAAAACTCAATTTTTTGGCCCGGTTGGTAAGTGGTTAATGTATATGTGCTTATTACAGGCCTCGACAAACCCCAGGCGCCAGGTCGCCATGGCGACCAGAAATCGCGTCCTGGCGAGTGACTGCCGTTCCTGCTCTCCCCATGTTAAAACAGCACGTCAGATTCAGCGAGAGCCGAGAGTTCTCTGCTTCATCTAACAGCTGTTAAACTTGGCGGCTGTCCGGGATATTTGTTTCTACTTAGAATGAAGAAAAGTAACAAACAGGCTGCCTGGAATAGTTGTTGAGAGTTAGAAGAATAAACACAACAATGTATCTTCTTCTTTCCAAGCAATGATCTCCGGGCTATCAGGAAAGTTTAACCATTTATAGACTAAACCCTGTCTCACATTAGTGGCTTACAATTAAATATCCAGTGTTTTCTGCTAGAAAATGACTTGGAACCCCCAAACAGTATATATTATTTTTTAGCAGAGACCCTATAGAATAAAATGGCGGTTGCTGCAATATTTTATGTCAAATGGTATTTGCGCAGCGGTCTTTCAAGCGTAATTGTTTGGAAACAAATACACTTTTAATGAATAAAAAAAAAACTAAACAGTAAAGTTAGCCCATTATTTTTTTGTATAATATGAAAGTTGATGTTACACCACGAGAAACGTGACCTTTATTCTAAGCAACAAAATTGTGATCAAGCCCTGTGTACCATCAACAATTACTACTCTATGTGCAGCTGGGCTCCAGTATTTCATGGTGACCGGAAACCCACCAGAGCAATGAAAAGTCACGGTGGGGGACACACATGTAGGCAGGAAGTGGCTGCAAAGAGTCAGCAGAAGATCAGCAGCGCTGGAATACTTTTCACCTTTTTTTTGTATTTTATTTACAATGTCACTAAGGCTTTGTTTAGATGTGCAAGTCGGGTGGTAATAATGTGCAGTAGAGATGTTTTTGCCACCCTTAAGCTCCATTAGGCAGCAGATGAGAGGGCATAATAAGGAGTTTCCCCCATAACAGATTTTTTAGTGTCACTCTTTCTGGCCAGCCTATAACCCTGATGTAATGGTGGAGTTATTGACTGGCTGCTCTGCTGTGAGTAAGTTAGGGTTAGGGGCGCAAATTACTTGTCTTACCCCTGGCGCTGACAACCCCACACTACGCTATAAAAAACTGGCTCCTAACTTTTTTAGCCGGCTCCTAGATTCAAGGCAAATTTGTCAAGCCCTGGCTTATTATATCCAAGTTCAAAGATGCATACAAATTGCGAAAGACTTTTACCTCTACAATGTCACAATTCTATGAAAAATGAGTGAAGATCCATTACCATTGACTTTGCAATGGTTTAGAAAGGTATTGCTATCTCATTGTAGTTTCATGTGTTTAAAATGTGGTTCTAAGATTAAGGATTGCTTAATACTGTATGTGATGACAAAGCCAAATACTTAAAATACTTTCATTTTCAGTCTATGGTGTTAACCAATCAATGCAACCTTTTTAACACCAATATTTTTACTAAATGTCTGTAAAAAGCAAACCAATGTAGACCCCAACTGTTGTCACAATTGCACGCACAGTAATTCTCACCAGGGTGTATGTAGTATAAAAATTACCAACTATATGGGTCTCACTCACAATACCTCCTATGTGAGAATATAATACAGTGTATACCTAACCAATAAAAGCATCCTAATATAAACTGAAATTATGTTTAGTTTAAATATTGAAATGCAAGTTTTTGTTTATGAAAAACAAAAAAAGGCATTCTTTACCTTTTTAAAACAACCTATTCAGTTTAAAGCGGAGTTCCACCCTAAAATGGAACTTCCGCTTTACAGGAAGGTGACACCACATGCCACAATTGGCATGTCATTTTTTTGCCAGTGGTTTAGACATTAATGGCTGTGTGTTGAGTTATTGAGAGGACAGCAAATTTACACTGTTATAAAAGCTGTACACTCACTACTTTCCATTGTAGCAAAGTATCATTTCTTCAGTGTTGTCACATGAAAAGATAGAATAAAATATTTACAAAAATGGAAGGGGTGTACTCACTTTTTTGAGATACTGTATACGGCGATCAGTGCTATGAAAATGCACTGATTACTGTGTAAATGTCACTGGTAGGGAAGGGGTTAACACTAGGGGGCGATCAAAGTTTTAAATGTGTTCCCTGTTTTGTGTTTCTAACTGTGTGGGGGCTGGACTGACTGGGGGAGGAGAGTGATCGCTGCTCCCATATACAGGAGCATAAGATCACACTCCGTTTGTTTACATTAGCTGTCCCCGTTCTGTCACTGCGGGGAAGCGATTGCGGGTAGCCGGCAGACATAGAGTCCGCCCTACCCGCTCCCTGGCTCCCCTGCTATACAGTAAAGCGCACCTCCAGCGGTGCGCGCCCACAATCCTCACTCTCGCAACTGCCGTCACGGCGGTTTGCGTTATCGAGCCAGACTGCCGCGGTCAAATGGGATGTGTCAGCAGGAGACAGAGAAAGAGCAATACACTGATCTTCCCAATGAATGGCTATTTGGGGGGTTGTAAGCACACGTCTGATTATTGGAGCACAGCACCATAATCTGACAAACTAAACCAGAAGTGCTCTGAAAGACACCTAAATTCATTAAACACACAAATGTCTATATATAAGCCCTGTTCAAACCTGAATTTCTGCTTGAAGCTTACAGCTTTAAAATGCTCAACAAGCCAAATCCCATTCATTTCAATGGCCCCTGTTCACATCTGAGCTTTCTGTCACCTGAAGCAAAATGCCTGAAGCGCAAAAAAGTACATAAGCTTCTTTTTGGCAAATTACAAGCATCTTTGGCACCATAGATTCAATAGAAACGCCTGAATGGAACGTTTTATGAGCGTATTCTGCTCAAATAGCAGCTCTCCACCCCAATTTCCTCTCCCTCTCCTCCTTGTAGCGATTTCTATTGGCTAAACAAAAACGCCTGAAGCTGTCAAACGATTAGAATACGCTTCTAAAACACTTCAAAAAAGCCTGTAGAAAGCTGCAAAAAACCTTTAAAAAAAGCCAGAAAAATGCCAGTAAATCGATACGCTCAGGTATGAATGGAGCCTTATTATCTGTGGCAAAAGGTGCAGGCAATATCAGACATCAGCTCAAAATGCCACACAGTTCTTTATTGTATAAAACCATAAGAATATTTTTCAGGCAGCCAGGAAATAATTACCTGTATGGCATGGTCTGTTTCCGCTACTCCCTTGGTAGGTATAGCAGCAATCCAAAGGCCAAAGAACAGGGCCACGCATACCGGAAGAACCGTGCCAGAGGCCACAGGAAGACTTTGGGAGCAGTACCACTGGCCGGAACCCTCAGGAAGCTTGGAGCCCAAACAACCTCTCATCTATATAGCCAAGGTTCAAAATAACCACATTTGTCTGTACAGTAGTCAATCTTTGCATCTGTCGCCATAATGATACTGCTGAAACCAGCGCCAGCCCCAAGATCCAGTGCAGCGCATTCAGTACAACCTCTAAATAGACCTCGCTGGCTAAGAATCGAATTAGCAAGAAGGAAAGCTCAACGCCGTATCTTTTATAATTTAGAAGAAATAGCTGTTTGCCTGTGTCCATGTGCCTTTTACATTTACGTTTGATGGATTTAGGTGTCTTTTCAAGCGCTTCTGGTTTCGTTTGTCGGATTACAGCACTATTCTTTCCACCTCTTAAGGTGGTTTTACAGCAGCAGGAACTGTCATTGATTATTTGGATACCAATAGTAGCTATCCATCTGCATACTGGACTCACTGTAACTATGCATAGCACCAGACATTTTGTATGATCTATGGGTTATTGCAGGACAGGCAGGCTGTGCTCCTAGCACAGGCAGAAAACTGACCACACTAGTACGGATCACCATGTATTTCACACAAAGGAAGAAGTGAAAGGAGAACAGCATACTTTTTAAAGAGGAAGTAAACCCAGATGGGGTTTACTTTCCTCTACATGCTCCTGTAATGTAGAAGCATAATGGGCTACTATACATCACATAGTAGTTCATTATGTGCCACTTACCTGCAAACGAAGCCTGCGATGTCGAGCGCTGTCCCCTGTGCTGGCGGCGTCCATCTTCTGCCCCTCTTCTGGCGCGGTGGCCAGAGTCGCGTGACGTCACTCCCGTGCATGCGCGGAAGCCGCCAGTCATGGCACAGTAGCAGTGGAGGAACAGCATGGAGGCCATTTCTTCACTGCATGTCGGCACAGCAAATACACTGCATATCTCCTGAACCATACAGGTTTAGGAGATATGCAGGGCACCTACAGGTAAGCCTTAACAAGTTGACAACCACTTTAACACAAGTATATGGTACAACAGACACATCAGGAATATGAAATGCTCTGGTAACAAACATTTTAATAACTAATATGTAATGACCCACCACATGTAATCAAAAATTACATTGGATACAAATAATCCACTGCCAGGAAGCCTCATGTCCATTCCTCTAACCAAAATCTACTGTATATGCAAACACATCCATTTGGGATTCTTCAAAAACATATAACAT
This sequence comes from Glandirana rugosa, assembly GCA_018402905.1. Classification (NCBI taxonomy): domain Eukaryota; kingdom Metazoa; phylum Chordata; class Amphibia; order Anura; family Ranidae; genus Glandirana; species Glandirana rugosa. Next base: position 2,984,693 of record BLSH010373257.1, on the reverse strand, counting down.
TTAGAATACATTATATTGTACAGACAGCCAAAATACAAAATACTTCTAGCTATTATGCAAAAGTTGAGGACCTAGTGTTGTCCTTGGGGGTTCTCGTTGGCTAACATGTATGGTTTTCTTAAAGTGGAACATCACTCTCACACTCAACATTGATTATTTTTAATCCTCATGCTGTTAGTATTAATAGTAAATAGATAGGAAAGTATATAATATTTACTTGTTTAAAATGTTTTTTTTTTTCACATTTCTTCAGTTATTTCTTGGTTTCCAGGCCTAGGCAAACGAGTCTTCAGGAGGGGAGGAGAGGAGGGGGGGTTTTCTCAGCTAAGCACACCCTCCTGCCTGCATGCCTGAGCTAAGGGCAGAAGGATTCCAGGAAGTAGATGCTACATGAATCATCTGCCCTTATTCAAGACGGCCACAGCCAGAAATGCTAGGAGGTATTGTTCAAGGTGATTTCTCAGCAAAATAAAGCATGGAGACATGTATGGATGGGTGAGTTTGCTTTGAATATTAAAAATGAATTAAATAGCTTTCTTGGTTTGTGGTGCTCAGATGCAGTGTAGTTCTGCTTTATTAACCATTTTCAATTTTGATATACAACTTCTGACTGCATATCGCCAAGGCTCATATGTAGCAGTACATGGGTACACATCCACACAAGCCAAAACCTGGTACACAGTATATAGTATGTGTAAACATGAATATTCATTACATTTATCCCCCGAAAAATTTGCAGAATATTAAAAAAGACCAAGCCCCCAAAGTCTTGGGTAATATATAATAAGAACATAAGACCGGTGTTGTAGTCAATGATTCCAATAAAAAAAAATCATAACAGCAATATACAAATTGGCTCTTAAACTTCCTGCCAGCAACAGCACCACAGCAGTAAAGGAGGCAGGACTCTTAGAAGTGCAGGCAGTTCACCAAAGGTGATACGTATGGCCAAGTAAAGTCCTAATATATACTGTATAGTATAGGCTACAGAGGTGGATCTAGTGTGATAAATGTTCTGATATCCGTACAAAGACTACAGCCAGGTAATGGAAGAGTTCAATCTGAGCAGAGAAGTGTAGGCTAGCTAGCTACATATGAGGGTTCATGTAAACGTCTGTAATAGTTTCTTAATATAGTTCCCAGCAGCACAAAGAACTCTATTTATCCAAAGCTTATGGAAGGATTCACTTTCCATGCTTTAGTCAGATGGTCAACCTAAATATTTAATTACCTTAGAAAACCCAACCAGCTTTTCAATTTAACAGATTAATATTACTTTATGCCAAATGCAGTACATTTACAGAATGAATACAGGTCACTTCCCTCTCTTCCACAGAACAATATCTTGCTGCAACCTATTAAAGAGTCAACCTATCAAGCATGTAATCATAATAACTAGACATCTTCATCTTCCTACATGATTTGCAGGACGAAATTTGGGGAAAACCTAGCCAGGAAATGTATTTAAGGTTACAAGTCCCTTGTACAGTATCTCACAAAAGTGAGTACACCCCTCACATTTTTGTAAATATTTCATTATATCTTTTCACGTGACAACACTGAAGAAATTACACTTTGCCACAATGTAAAGTAGGGAGTGTACAGCTTGCATAAGGGCTGGTTCACACCTAGGCGACTTGTGTCACCCCAAGTCGCCTCAAGTCGCTTGACATGAGAAATCCCATTGAAATGAATGGAAGCCATCTTAATATAAGCTACTCAAGTCGCTCTGACTTCAAGGCGACTTCAGAAAAGGTTCCTATACTACTTCAACATGCCTTCTATCCGACTTCTATGCCCATAGAATTCAATGAAAGTCGCCTCAAAGTCGGATACCCCCTCTATATTGAAATGACTTTGAAGCGACTTTACAGGAAAAAGAAAATAATTTTTAAGGCAACCCCCTCCCCTTCTTCTCTGATTGGCCACAGGCAAAGTCGCCTGGCATGGAGGGTGCGCTGAAGTCGCCTTGAAGTCGCGTTTTAAACCGCTTAGCAAAGTCGCCTCTGAAGTCGGATTGCCTGGGTGTAAACCGGCCCTTACAGTGTAAATTTGCTGTCCCCTCAAAATAACTCAACACACAGCCATTAATGTCTAAACCACTGGCAACAAAAGTGAGTACACCCCTAAGTGAAAATGTCCAAATTGGGCCCAATTAGCCATGTTCCCTCCCCAATGTCATGTGACTCATTAGTGTTACAAGGTCTCAGGTGTGAATGGGGAGTAGGTGTGTTACATTTGGTGTTATTGCTCTCACTCTCTCATACTGGTCACTGGCTGTTCACCATGGCACCTCATGGCAAAGAACTCTCTGAGGATCTGAAAAAAAGAACTGTTGCTCTACATAAAGATGGTCTAGGCTTTAAGAAGACTGCTAAAACTCTGAAACTGAGCTGCAGCGCGGTGATCAAGACCATATGCGCTTTAACAGGACAGGTTCCAATCAGAACAGGCCTCGCCATGGTCGACCAAAGAAGAGTGCACGTGCTTAGCGTCATATCCAGAGGCTGTCCTTGGGAAATAGACATATGAGTAGAGCTGCACAATTCTGGCCAAAATGAGAATCACAATTTTTTAGAATAAAGATCACGATTCTCTCACGATCCTCGCGGCGTAACATCTTACATATACAAAAAAATTGGGCTAACAGCACTGTTTAGTTTTTTTTTGTTTTTTTTTAAAGTGTCATTTTTCCCCAAAAAATTTAATTTGAAAGACCACTGCGCAAACACTGTGTGACATAAAATATTGCAACAAATGCCATTTTATTCTCTAGGGTCTCTGCTAAAAAAAAATATACAATGTTTGGGGGTTCTAAGTAATTTTCTAGCAGAAAATACTGGATTTTTACTTGTAAGCAACAAATGTCAGAAAAGATTTAGTCTTTAAACTCTTCTATACACAACAGTTCATTCCTTTGATAACTAGAAACATTGTATAGCTTTGATTCTTTTATCAGCAATGATCTCAGACTTGAAAGTCTGCCCAGACAGGAGAGACTCAAGTCACTCCGACTTAGAAAAAGGTTCCTGGGGAGACTTCAGGCGACTTGCTTTGACTTCTATTACAGTCAAGTTGCACTGAGTCGCCCCGCAAGTTGGACTTCATTAACTGCACTGAAAATTGTGGAAACGCGTGACGGAGATCACAGGGGGGATGAATCGAGATTGCTGCAGAGGTTGAAGGGATGGGGGCCAGCCTGTCAGTGCTCAGACCATACACCGCACACTGCATCAAATTGGTCTGCATGGCTGTCGTCCCAGAAGAAAGCCTCTTCTAAAGATGATGCACAAGTAAGCCTGCAAACAGTTTGCTGAAGACAAGCAGACTAAGGACATGGATTACTGGAACCATGTCCTGTGGTCTGATTAGACCACGATAAACTTATTTGGTTCAGATGGTGTCAAGCATGTGTGGTGGTAACCAGGTGAGGAGTACAAAGGCAAGTGTGTCTTGCCTACAGTAAAGCATGGTGATGGGAGTGTCATGGTCTGGAGCTGCATGAGTGCTGCCGGCACTGGGGAGCTACAGTTCATTAAGGGAACCATGAATTCCAACATGTACTGTGACATACTGAAGCAGAGCACGATGTCCTGCCTTCGGAGACTGGCCTGCAGGGCAGTATTCCAACATGATAAAGATCCCAAACACACCTCCAAGACTAACACTGACTTGCTAAAGAAGTTGAGGGTAAAGGTGATGGACTGGCCAAGCATGTCTCCAGACCTAAACCCTATTGAGCATGTATGGGGCATCCTAAAATGGAAGGTGGAGGAGTGTATGGTCTCTAACATCCACCAGCTCAGTGATGTTGTCATGGAGGAGTGGAATTGGACTCCAGTGGCAACCTGTGAAGCTCTGGTGAACTCCATGCCCAAGAGGGTTAAGGCAGTGCTGGAAAATAATGGTGGCCATACAAAATATTGACACTTTGGGCCCTAGAGTAGTAAGCTGTACACTTACTACTTTACATTGTAGCAAAGTGTCATTTCTTCAGTGTTGTGACATGAAAAGTTATAATTAAATATTTTAAAAAATGTGAGGGGTGTACTCACTTTTGTACTGTTTCCTTTTGTTTATACCCATGATGAATGTCAAAAATCACTTTCTAACAGCTTTGTACAACTGCAATCAATATAAACAAAGAGTGTCTGCTTAGTAAGCTGAAAACCAATAGAAAATATTTGATAATTCCATAATAATTTTTCTGTTTTAGTTCAAGTGTTAGGAAAGAGGGGGTGTATATAGGAAGTAGGGAAGATGATAAAAGTATTGTATACAGTATATGGCTCATGTGGGCTTGTAAAACAGAGAACTGCAGGAAGAGTCATTAAAAGTACACTCCAGTCATGCAGGCTACATGAGTTTACAAAGTGTTTACATTATTATCTGAAAATGGCAGTCCCGTTTTCAGGCATTTTTATTTTCTCTATGGTCCTGAATGTGAACTCCTATACACATACTAGGACCAATTTAAACAGGAGCCAATTAACCTACCAGCATGTTTTTGGAGTGTGGGAGGAAACCGGGGTACCTGGAGGAAACCACGCAGGCACAGGGAGAACATGCAAACTCCAGGCTGGTAGTACCATGGTTAGGAACAAAAGACTCTAGTACTGCCAGGCAGACATTCTAACCACTTAGCCACTGTGTTATTTAATTTTCTGATGCATTCCTGATATTCCACTCAAATGACAAAGTTCAAGTAAATATACTATTTTATAAATTAGCAAATACTTGGTTGCAATTCTGATATCTCCTGTATGAAAGATTTTAGCAGCTAAAATGACAAATAATCTACAGCCATTAAGTTTATCATTATATTTAGTCAGACGTGCTTTACTTTTCTCTACATCACTGCTACTGTGGAAGTAGTCAAAGCTGCAAATCTACAAAAGCATGTCCAAAAAAATAAACCTTCTCTGCATTAGGAACACATGTTGCTCACAAAAACCTTTATACAACATATTTAAATTATTATGCACATAACACTCATTTAAAATCTATGCCACATATTTATTTAATATGGTAATGATTAGTACACCTAACCATGACAACATGCTAAGCACTCCACTGACCAAATGATATAAGTAGTCTGTTCCAACGGTAAAACAAATCTGCAGAATAGGCATAAAATTCATGTTTAATAACATAATACAAGTAGTAATGATGTGTAATAACCCAGAACAACCAATTGCACATCTCGAATATATCTGACCACACACACGAGTAAAATGGTAAAATTTTGTATTACAGTACTGTTGTTTTGCGGTGCTATTTTATTATAACACTAATAATAAATATGTTCTGCTCTTTGCAATGCTAATGAAGAATAGTAGTAATAATAATAATCACAATAATGTTACTTATACAAAGTTTATCATCACAAATAGTGTTCAAAGGAAGATCTGTGGAAGTGATCATAGAGAATCATTTCTTGATCTTTATCCTGGAGGGACCTTGAAATATTTTTTAGCTCCTAGGGAACCCTGGTGAAATCTCATCTGCAGTTCATGGTGTAGTAAAATGATCCCAGAGATCATTTTACTTCCTCCTTCCCCCTTGCTCTCCATGACAAATATTTGCAACAATAATTGTAAACCAAAATGAATGATAATTGCCAGAAAATAAACTTATTGTGCACATTAGATTGTCCAGTTACACTGGAGGTCAGTGGAGCCTCATACATTAGTGTCCCACTGAAAAGCGCCCTCTTATATTACTGTCCCACTGAAAAGCGCCCTCTTATATTACTGTCCCACTGAAAAGCGCCCTCTTATATTAGTGTCCCACTGAAAACCATCCCATTAAAAAGTGCCCTTACACTAGTGGCCCACAACTTAATGTGCATTCCTGGCACACTCTGGCTCGGGATGACCGACCCCTGTGCGCATGCATGTATGCACAGGATGATATCAGCCACCACAGGCCAATCAATAGAGTGAGTACCCTCTTATATTAGTGTCCCACTGAAAAACGTCCTCTTGTATTAGTGTCCCATTGAAAAGCACCATCTTACATTAGTGGTCCACTGAAAAGCACCCTCTTACATAAGTGTCCCATTGAAAAGCTCCCTCTTACATAAGTGTCCCATTGAAAAGCTCCCTCTTACATAAGTGTCCCATTGAAAAGCACCCTCTTGCATTAGTGGCCCATTGAAAAGCACCCTCTTACATAAGTGTCCCATTGAAAAGCTCCCTCTTACATAAGTGTCCCATTGAAAAGCTCCCTCTTACATAAGTGTCCCATTGAAAAGCTCCCTCTTACATAAGTGTCCCATTGAAAAGCACCCTCTTGCATTAGTGGCCCATTGAAAAGCGCCCTCTTACATTAGTGGCCCATTGAAAAGCTCCCTTTTACATTGGTGGCCCATTGAAAGGCACCCTCTTACATTAGTGGTCCACTGAAAAACACCCTCTAACATAAGTGGCCCATTGAAAAGCTCCCTCTTACTTTAGTGGCCCATTGAAAAGCGTCTTCTTATATTATAGCCCCATTGAAAAGTGCCCTCTTACGTTAGTGGCCTATTGAAAAGCTTCCTCTTACATAAGTGGCCCATTGAAAAGCTCCCTCTTAGATTACTGTCCCATTGGAAAGCATCCTCTTACATTAGTGTCCCATTGAAAAGCACCCTCTTACATTAGTGCCCCATTAAAAAAGCACCCTCTTACATTAGTGTCCCATGAAAAAAGCACCCACTTACATTAGTGTCCCATTAAAAAAGCATCCTCTTACATTAGTGGCCCATTGAAAAGCTCCCTCTTATATTAGTGGCCCGTTGAAAAGCGCCCTCTTACATTAGTGTCCCATTAAAAAGTGCCCTCTTACACTAGTGGCCTACAACTTAATGTACATTCCTATTAAGTGGCCCATTGAAAAGCTCCCTTCTACATAAGTGGTCCATTGAAAAGCTCCCTCTTACATTAGTTTCCCATTAAAAAAGCATCCTCTTACATTAGTGTCCCATTGAAAAGCACCCTCTTACATTAGTGTCCCATTAAAAAAGCATCCACTTACATTAGTGGCCCATTGAAAAGCTCCCTCTTACATTAGTGGCCCATTGAAAAGTGTCTTCTTATATTAGAGTCCCATTGAAAAGCGCCTTCTTATGTTAGTGGTCCACTGAAAAGCACCCTCTTACATTAGTGGGCCATTGAAAAGCACCCTCTTACGTTAGTGGTCCACTGAAAAGCACCCTCTTACATCAGTGGGCCATTGAAAAGCACCCTCTTACGTTAGTGGCCCATTGAAAAGCACCCTCTTACGTTAGTGGTCCACTGAAAAGCACCCTCTTACATTAGTGGGCCATTGAAAAGCACCCTCTTACGTTAGTGGCCCATTGAAAAGCTCCCTCTTACATAAGTGGCCAATTGAAAAGCTCCCTCTTAGATTACTGTCCCATTGGGAAGCATCCTCTTACATTAGTGGCCCATTGAAAAGTGCCCTCTTACATTAGTGTCCCATTAAAAGAGCAGCCTCTTACATTAGTGTCCCATTTAAAAACATCCTCTTACATTAGTGTCCCATTAAAAAGTGCCCTCTTACACTAGTGGCCTACAACTTAATGTGCATTCCTATTAAGTGGCCCATTGAAAAACTCCCTCCAACATAAGTGACCTATTGAAAAGCTCCCTCTTACATTAGTTCCCCATTTAAAAAGCATCCTCTTACATTAGCGCCCCATTGAAAAGCACCCTCTTACATTAGTGTCCCATTAAAAAAGAACTTACATTAGTGTCCCATTAAAAAAGCACCCTCTTACATTAGTGTCCCATTAAAAAAGCACCCTCTTACATTAGTGTCCCATTAAAAAAGCATCCTCTTACATTAGTGTCCCATTAAAAAAGCACCCTCTTACATTAGTGTCCCATTAAAAAAGCACCCTCTTCCATTAGTGTCCCATGGATGGCTGACCCCTGTGCACATGCATGTATGCATGGGATGATGTCAGCCACCACAGGCCAATCAAGAGGGTGAAAACCTGGTACCTGGGGAAGGAAAATGACAGCAGCTGTCAAGCATTTAACTGGCAGGTAGAAGTGAGTATTTTCATCAGTTTATTTCTGCTATAAGTTAATAATAAACACTTGAATTGATGTTTTCTTCAAACCACAGTTCAGAATCACTTTAAGTTTATTGCTCCTTTTACATGGGCTGTCCAATCAGATCCACTGATCGTTTCTTTAGGTGGACCTGATCGGAAGCTCCATGGCTAGTGCACATACATGAACCTGTATCTGTTTACATCCGCTGTCTGTCCAGTAGAAAAATGAAGGGAAAGGTTTTTTTGCACCTAAACATGATGGATCGGAGGCAGTCTGATGTAAAGTGACACAAGTCTGTTCACATTGACCACTCAGAACCCATCCCTGGTTTTTGAATGGAGCTGAACACTGAACACAGGGATATATCCGTCCAGTCCAGTTGTGTGGATTAAGCGGGGGATTTGTTTGTGGATGGGATGAAGGTGTCCTCTAATGAGCTGACCTTAGTGTATGATTGGAGATCTGAGCTATCACACAGATGCTGTAGGTCCTGTCAAAGCACCTGCAGCTACACAACCCTTCTGCATCCATAGACACCCTCAACAGGTCCCCCCCTTACAGTGCAGATCAGGTCACTCCCAGCAAGTTTGCAGCTTACCCAGGTAGAGGCGCAGGTCCAGCAGGATCTGAGGGGGTCCCCCATTGAGCTGGTAGAAGAGGGAGCCCAGGCAGAAGAGCAGCAGGGTGGCCATGCAGAAGCCATAGTCTCTGAGGGAGAAGCGGGGAGACAGTGCGGACAGGCAGCCTTCCCTGGGAACATGATTGCTGTGTTTGTGGTTATTGGTCTTCTTCATCATCATAGGGCAGGAAGAGCTCAGCCATCACCAGAGCCGCTCTCTGTGTCATTGGACAAGTTGGGGCAGAGTTGGCGGGAGCCCCCCTGAAGTCAGCACAGTGTCTCCTCCATGTGCCACATGGACACCGTGTGTGGGGGGAGGGGGGGTCCCCGGGCTGTATGGGGGGGGGGGTCCCCGGACTGTAGGAGAGGGGGTCCCCGGACTGTGAGTGCCTTCTACACGCTTTCCTCAGCCTGTGCTCCGGTCCTGGGTGCTCTCCGCCCCCCCTCCTCCTCCTCCTCACAGCCGCAGGGCACCCAGGAGCTCCGCCGTGTCCGGTGTCTCCTCAGGGTGAAGTGCGGCATCAGATTACCGCTCTCTTCATATCACCGGACAAGTTTGTTCTTCCGTCCTCCAATGTGTGCAAGTAGAAGAAAGTTGTTTTCATTTGTCGCTTTCCCCTCAGTCTCTCCTCTCCCCTCCCCCTCCTCCTCCTCCTCCTTCTTCTTCTTCTCCTTCTCCTCATGACTTCTCTTTATTTCCACACCAGCGACCCCTGGGGGCTTCTTGTGGAGGTGGAGAGCTGATGGACTGTGCAAGGGGGGGTCAGCTCTGGCTTTCCTTTTTGCTGCATGGTGCCAGGCTAAGGTGACTCAAAGAAGAAGGGAAAAATGTTCCCTGAGAAAGACTCTAGGCTCATTTACACTTGCTTCAGCTTCAGCACACGTTAAGGCTCCATGCCCACTGGACGCTCTCTGGGCATCGGATTTTAGTGGCAGGAGACGCTGCTTAGAAAACGTTCTTTAACTGCTTCCACACGGCGCGCGGTATGTTTACTTCGGCATTGTGGAGGTTTCGTAAATAAACAGCGATTTGAGGAGCGGCCGCTAGGGGGCGCGAGGAGTGTGCGACCCGATGTCCGCCGGCGAACCGCGATGAGCGGCCACAGCAAAAGAGCGGGGAACCGCCGATGTAAACATGGCGGTTCCCCGCTCTGTCAGTGCGGGCATAGGAGATCTACTGATCCCTGTCACTGGGATCAGTTAGATCTTGTATGCCCATAACAGCCCAGTTAGCACACGCCTAGGGAGCACAGTTAACCCCTAGATCTCCCCCTGCAGGTTAACCCCTTCACTGCCAATGACATTGGCACAGTAATCAGTGGATATTTACATTTCTGATCGCTGTATAAATGCCAATGGTCCCAAAAAAGTGACGAAATGGTCTGACATGTCCGCTGCAATACCGCAGTACCGCTAAAAATCGCAGATCGCCGCCATTACTAGTAAAAATTAAAAAAAAAATAAAAACCCCAGAAATGAATTCTCATCATCCGTAAACTTTTGCGCAAACCAATCAATAAGCACCGATTGCGATTTTTTTTACCAAAAATATGAGGAAGAATATAAAGCGGCCAAAACCGATGAAAAAAAAAATTTTTTTATATTTTTTTTGGGATTTGTATTTTGGCAAAAAGTAAGAAAAACTGTTTTTTTTTTCAAAATTGTCGCTCTGTTTTTGTTTATGGCGGCGATCAGAAATGACGCAGAGGTGATCAAATACCACCAAAAGAAAGCTCTATTTATGGGGAAAAAAGGACACAAATTTAGTTTGGGTACAACGTCGCACGACCGCGCAATTGTCAGTTAAAGCGACGCAGTGCCGAACCGCAAAAAGTGCTCTGGTAAGGAAGGGGGCAAATCCTTCCGGAACTGAAGTGGTTAAGCAGCGTTTATCGGCGTTTACTGGCGTCAGCTTTTTTGAACGCTTTTTCTTTAACTACATTAGCTTCCAATGACTACTACTACTATTGACTGCCGTTTAGCGGCGTTTATGAGCGTTTATCGGCGTCCAGCATTTTTTGTGGTAAGAAGAACGACTCTTAAACACCAATTCAGGGCGTTCAGGTAACAGCCCAAAAACGCCACTGCTGTTAAATGACAATAAACGTCCATGTGTGCATGGACACATAGGGGTTGATTAACTAAAGCTTGAAAGTGCAAAATTTGGTGCAGCCCAACACAGAAACCAATCAGCTTCAAGGTTTTATTGTCAAAACTTGATTGAACAAGTTGAAGTTAGAAGCTGATTGGCTAGCAAGCAAAGCTGCACCAGTTTTTGCACTCTCCAGCTTTAGTAAAGCAACCCCATAGGATAACATAAAGGGGCGTTTTTGGGCTGTTAAAGAAAAATGCCCAAACAACCATAAACAGTCGTTTATCAGCTTCAGTGTGCATGGAGCCTAAGGGCCCATTCACACCTGAGCGTTTTGTAGCTCAAATATGCCTGAAGCTACAAAACGCTGGAGGGGGAAAAATCAATGTTTCTCTATGGAGATGGTTCACATCTCTACTCAAAAACGGCTGAAGCCAAAAGCCCTACGTTCAAACTACTCCCGGAGGTATTTTTGTCACGCGAATCAGTGGAAAAGCGTCAAACGCGCGTATTAGCGCGACATCGGTGTTTGCAAACGCCCGATCTCGCGCTACAAAACGTGCGACAAAACGCTTCAAATATGCCCGAAAGCGTGTCGCCTAGTGTGAATGCAGTGAAAGAGCTTGTTTACACTTGCTTCAAAACAGGGCGTCAGACACGCTTTGGTAAAGCTCTCTTAGCTCTCTCTGTCGATTCGACAAAAATACCTCCGGGAGTAGTTTGAGTGTAGGGTGTTTGGCTTTAAGCATTTTTGAGTGGAAATGTGAACCATCTCCATTCAGAAACATTGATTTTTTTCCATCCAGCGTTTTGTAGCTTCATGCTTCAGGCATATTTGAGCTACAAAACGCTCAGGTGTGAATGGAGCCTTAACGCCAGTCAAAGCTCCTGTCACTAAATAATATGGTTAGCTTACAGCCATGTTTAAACCTTGCATTGGCTTTGCTTGGCTTCAGCCTTTCGTCAAAATTATACCCCATGTAGCCAGAGGCGTAACTAGAACCTTCAGGGCCCCGATGCAAGAAATTACGCCTGGCCAGGGCCCTTCCCTCTTCCCACTGATCCTGGGGCCCTTTACTCCTATTGCGGTACCTTTTATTGCGGTACTGCAGCAGAGCCACATTCACAAGTTCTGCAGCGGGCCCCCTTTCTGCCATCTTCCCATGATGGTGAAATGCCAGGGCCCAGTCACAATTGCAATCTTGGCAATCTTGATAGTTCCCTCACTGGTGTCAGTAGTTTTTCATTTTAATTTTATTATTTTTTTACCATTTCATTTTATTTCTTTTACAATTTTATTTTTATAATTTTTTACAATTTTTTTTAGGAGCTCTGTTGGGGGGCTTTGACGAGATATCAGGGGTCTAAACAAACCTCAGCTCTCAATTTCCATCTGTGTAGCTTCAGTTGCACAGAATGAATGAACAGGAATAGCTGTGCACCGAGCCTCCCATTCATTCAGAAACAGAAGTATAGTAAAAAGCATTTAATATGCTTCAGTTATGAATGAACCAATTGGTACCAATCACTGACTCTGTTCATTCAGAAAAGGAAGGAGCCAGTTAATGACAAATTTACTGACCCGTTCCCATCTTTCCATCATGACACATCTTCTACAGAGGAGGGGTGGAGACAGCAGCTCTGTGGGGGGAGGGGGGGACCAGGGAAGCACACATGGACCCTGGGAACAGCAGAAGACAAGTAAACTGGATAGAGGAAAATGGAGGAGAATGATTCCTCTAAATGCCAACCCCGCCATCCCTCCTATCCAGGTGTACAAGTATAGTGCAGCGTTCACAAATCAGGAGTATATAGCCCAGCATTACAGGTCAGGAGTATATAGCCCAGCATTCACAGGCCAGGAGTATATAGCCCAGCATTCACAGGTCAGGAGTATATAGCACAGCATTCACAAATCAGGAGTATATAGCCCAGCATTCACAGGTCAGGAGTATATAGTGCAGCATTCACAGGTCAGGAGTATATAGTGCAGCATTCACAGATCAGGAGTATATAGCCCAGCATTCACAGGTCAGGAGTATATAGCCCAGCATTACAGGTCAGGAGTATATAGCCCAGCATTCACAGATCAGGAGTATATAGCCCAGCATTAACACGTCAGGAGTATATAGCTCAGCATTACAGGTCAAAAGTATATAGCCCAGCATTCACAGGTCAGGAGTATATAGTGCAGCATTCACAGGTCAGGAGTATATAGTGCAGCATTCACAGATCAGGAGTATATAGCCCAGCATTCACAGGTCAGGAGTATATAGCCCAGCATTACAGGTCAGGAGTATATAGCCCAGCATTCACAGATCAGGAGTATATAGCCCAACTCGATATATGAGAACTGTACAATTATGACCCGATATATGAGGACTAGACACTTACGACCCGATATATGAGGACTGGACATTACG
>BLSH010373257.1:2934742-2947455 GCA_018402905.1 Glandirana rugosa | reverse complement strand
GCTATTGGTCCTGGGGGCTGGCTGCTGGAGTCTGGCTGCTGGTTCTGGGGTCTGGCTGCTGGTCCTGGGGGCTGGCTGCTGGCGTCTGGCTGCTGGTCCTGGGGTCTGGCTACTTGTCCTAGGGGCTGGCTACTGGTCCTGGGGGCTGGCTGCTGGTCCTGGGGGCTGGCTACTGGTCCCTGGGGCTTGCTACTGGTCCTGGGGCTGGCTATTGGTCCTGGGGGCTGGCTGCTGGGGTGTGGCTGCTGGTCCTGGGGTCTGGCTGCTGGTCCTGGGGGCTGGCTGCTGGGGTCTGGCTGCTGGTCCTGGGGGCTGGCTACTGGTCCCTGGGGCTGGCTACTGATCTTGGGGCCTGGTTGCTGGTCCTGGAGCTTGCTACTGGTCCTGGGGCTTGCTACTGGTCCTGGGGGCTGGCTACTGGTCCTGGAGTCTGGCTACTGGTCCTGGGGGCTGGCTGCTGATCCTGGGGGCTGGCTGCTAGTCCTGGGGGCTGGCTGATGGTCCTGAGGGCTGGCTGCTGCTCCTAGGGGGTGGTTACTGGTCCTGGGGGCTGCCTGCTGGTCCTGGGGGCTGGCTACTGGTCCTGGGGTCTGACTACTGGTCCTGGGGTCTGGCTACTGGTCCTGGGGTCTGACTACTGGTCCTGGGGACTGGCTGCTGGTCCTGGGGGCTGGCTACTGATCCTGGGGTCAGTGAGTGATCCCAGTCAAAGGAATCCCTCAGAAAGAAGGGGATGGGCGGAGGCAGAGAGAAGACAGAGCGCCACGATCTGCAAGCTGTAGCAATAAAACAAGAACAAAACTTTCCCCAGCCGAGCCGACTCTTTCTTCATTTTTGGGTGCCGCCACGTAGTAATCTCCTGTCATGTGCGACAAGTACATGTAGTTCCAGTCTGCCCGGCGGATTGATATAGAAGATGCCGGAACAGTTATGTACTTGTCGCACATGACAGGAGATTACTACGTGGCGGCACCCGAAAATGAAGAAATAGATTTTTAGGTTCGCAAACCATAGGTGTCAAATTCCTGTTTTAGATTAGGGAGTGAAATAGTTGGGTTAGTAAGAGTGAACAAGAAAGACACACGGCGTGCGAGTCGAGGAAGCTACATGTATAAGGTTGAGTGCTTTAGTAGTGTTATCTCGCGCTTCTCTAGATGGGATAAATCCCACTTGATCCAGGTGAACTAGGGACTGCAAATGTTGAGGTAATCGGGTAGCTAGGATTTTGGTGATCAATTTCAGATCTATATTCAGAAGTGAGATGGGCCTGTAACTACTGCAAAGTATAGGGTCCTTACCCTCTTTGGGGATCACGGAGACATGAGCTCTCAGCGAATCTTTGAGGAAAGGCTTGTCTGCTTTTATTTCGTTATATAGCTTGATCATATGGGGGTCCAGGGTCGGTAGGAGTATTTGGTAATATGGTAAGGTGAAGCCGTCAGGGCCAGGGGCCGTGCCTTGTTTAGCAGAGGCCACAGCCTTTTGGAGTTCTTCCAGTGTAATAGGAGGGTTCAGGTCGGTTTGTGCCTAGTCAGATAATGAGGGAAGGAGAGGTGATCTAATGTATTCTTCAATGTCATTTTGAGGGGGAGCGCATTCTGATTGGTTGTATAAAGTAGAGTAAAATCTCCAAATGTTTGAGAGATCTGTTTGGGGAGTGTCACTTTACGGCCACTTGGGGTAGCAATTTGGGGTATGTAGGTGGATAGTTTGTGGTCTCTGATCAATTTAGCCAGTAGTTTACCACATTTATCGCTAGATTTATAGCCTATTTTTTGGCAAGACTGCAATGCAGCCTTGGCTCTATATTGTAGGAGATCCGAAATGTGTTTGCGTAAGAGCATAAGTTCGGTGTCTAGTGCAGGTGTGGGGGCGTGCTTATGTCTCGATTCCGTCATGTGTAGTTTCTTCAGCAGGGAAGCTAGTTGTTTGTTGCGTTCTTTTTTGATGCGGGCTCCGTGATTAATAAACACACCCCTAATGACTGTTTTATGGGCCTCCCACAAAATCCTGGGGTCACGCTCGTCTCGGTTGTTTATCTGAAAATACTAATGTAGTTCCTGGTTAATGTCTGCTAGTACATTTGGGGTCTGCAGGAGGCTGTTGTTCAGACGCCAAAGTCAGGGTCTAGAGGAGGATGTCTCGGATAGTGCATAGGTCAGAGTGACTGGGGCGAGGTCAGACCACGTAATACTGCCAATATGTGTCTCCCTCACCGCCTGAAGTTGGCCATGGGGGATCAAGAAAAAGTCAATTCTAGAGTAAAGTTTATGTGGGGGTGAGTAGAGCGAGTAATCCCGTTCTCCCGGGTGTTGCAATCTCCAGACGTCGACCAGTTGGGCCCTGCGGATGGATTGTGCTATTCTTTTTCTAGAGCTGGGGGAAACGGATGATGAACCCGAAGATGTGTCCGCCGATGGGATTAAGGGAACTTTAAAGTCTCCTCCGAACAATAATTGACCTTTCTTGAACTCTACAAGCACGTCTAGCGTGCGTTTGAGGAAAACGTCTTGGTATGCATTTGGCGCGTAGATTGTGGCAAAGGTCACCATATCCTCCCCCATTCGTCCTTTTATAAATATGTATCATCCCTAGGGGTTTTGGAGTATGTCTTTACATGTCCATAGGATTTTACTTGACAGCAGTATGGTTACTCCTTTGGATTTAGCTTCAGTATTGGTGGAGTGGTAGGCCAGGGGGTAGAATCTTTTTCTAAGAATGTGGAGTTTATTGTCTCTAAAATGGGTTTCCTGGATAAACGCAACATCTATGTGAGCATGTTTGAGGTCAGAGAGTAGGATTCATCTTTTTTCGGGAGTGTTAAGGCCTTTCGCGTTTAACGACATCAATTTAATGATGTCGATCCACACAGGAGAAAAGTTTGGGGGGGTGGGGGGATTAAGAGGTTAGTGGGATTGAAGAGGTTTAAGAGAAAGAGAAAAGAGAAACAGTGGATTTAGGGTAGAGAGAGGGTGCGGTACTGATTGAGCAGCTGTCGTACACAGTCCACGGCAACACGTTCAGTCTAAAGCAGTACATTTTTAATTTGCACAAAAACACAAGCCAACCACAGGTGGAGGTCTTGTGCTAACCTAATGGGGGAAGTGGGTAGAGGGAGCCCAACAAAAACAAATCTAACCCTCCCCACAACCCCTGCTGTGTGAAATAAATGCAAGACATTTGCAAGACAATTTCAACAAATGTAACATCAAGGAGGTAAATGAAAACAATGTAAAATAGCCTCCTTGGGTCTTCGGCTGCGTTCAATTATGCTCCACAAAATATAGGAGACCCACTATGTCCTCAGCCCCTCTCACCTCTGGCACTTCCATAGGGGTGAGCTTTTTAGCTAAATTTTAAGGCTTTCAGCAGTTATTGAAACATATGAGTTAGTGGCAAGGTGTGGAACATGAAACATAAAACATTAGGCCAAGTTACATCAACAAAAACTCATCGCTATAAAGGTTTACTTCCAGAGTTACTTATCAGAAATCATAGGGTATGTAAATCAGGCAAGTCATGCCTGGGAGTCATGTATTCAGCTTTTCCATTTTGCAGCCTTCAGTGTTTCCTCCGCAGTTCCCACTTACTGTGCAATGTATGAGAGAGAAGTCCAGAGGTTATATATTGCAATTGCAGAAACAATCAATGGCATGTATCCCGGATCAGAGCTCGGACATTGATAGTGTTCTCACTCATTTATTCTGTTCAGTGCCCAGAGGTAAAAATCAGTCAATTCCAGTTGATGTCCCTTGAGGTCTACGGAGTGTATTAGGCAACTAGCATGCAGTAATGAAAGCATATTGTATATATGCAGTGGAACCTAATGCATATCATATCTCTATACCCCGTGCAATGAGGTTAGTTCACTTCCCCCTCTCATCCCAGGTGCCAGTTTTGTGTGATATCCATCATGGGAGGTTTAACCGGAGGAGATCAATGAAAGGGCATGTATATCAGTCCAGGTAGAGTGTTCACCTCTCCGATGGGACTCCAACCAGAGACTCCTCCAGTAGTTAAATAGACTCCTGTGCCGATGACACTGGCCTTTCTGTCAGTGGTGGATCAGTGTAGATGGGGGTTGCCCAGCGGCGCATTAGATCTCCATAAGATCGTTTGGGGGGGGGCTAGTAGAGTTATGCGTTGGTAAGGGGCGTGTGCCTTCTGCTTGCAAACGGTAGCTAGAGGACATTTTCCTTTTCTAGTAGGATAGAGTCACTAGTACAAACGTTCTGTGGGATAAGTGCAATCTGGGAAACAGTGGAGTCCATATGCGATCAGTGGGGACTGCCAGTAGGTAGTGTGTCATTGTGCAAGGTAACAGAAACAAATTTTTAGCTGATGGCTGTTACATACCTGGATTTTTTTTAATTATACTTCTCGTGAACGTTCAGCAGAAGACCCCCCGTGAGCGCCTGCGGGTTCTCTGGGGTTTAGGACCTTCCCATGTTGAGGCATTACCCGGATGACTTGCAGGGCGCAGAAGAAGAGCTAGCTAGTTTGGGACCGGAATCGGGTCAGTGCCCATGAAGACGTAGAGAGCTGGTAGGTCGGCTGGCACCCGGAGGGTGTAAGTGCCCTGTGTCTTCTGGAAGGTGACAGATAGAGGGTACCACCACCGGTAGGTAATGCCATGTTCTCTGGTTAATTGTAGCAAGGGGTGGAGCAAAGCCCGACGCTGGAGAGTCGCTCTGGAGAGGTCTGGCAGTATCTTCACTTGAGCTCCATTAAAGTCCCGATCCCTGGCTTCCCATGCTCTGCGCAGGATGGCATCTTTGTGTATGCAGTGGTGGAGTCGACAGATAACATCTTGGGGCTGTGTGGGATCAGTGGGGCGGGGTGCCAGGGCTCTATGTATTCAGTCATACTCCAGCTCTGCCGGGAGAAAATCTAGCAGCCAAGTCTTCAGCACCTGTCACCTCAGGGAGACCTCGGAGCCAAAGGTTATTCCGTCGGCTCCGGTCTTCCATTTCCTCCAGTTGCAGCTGTAGTTGTATGGAGGTATACTGAAGCTAAATCCAAAGGGGTAACCATACTGCTGTCAAGTACAAACCCATGGACTGTGCTGCTTCCAGATCAGTTAGGTGGCGCTCCATGTTGGTTAGGGAGCTTTCCCCCCGCAGTGAGCCGCTCCGACAAGGACTAATTGTCTGTCTTGATCTGTTGTAGTTCTTTGGGGTGGGCTGCCTCCACCCGGCCGATGAGGCTCTCAATATCAGCCTTGGTGGGTAGAATTTGCAGGAGGGTTCTCAGTTCTTCATCAGCTCAAAGGGTGAGGGGGGGGGAGATGGTGAGTCCCGTGCTGCTAAACAGAGGTCTGGAGGGAGGTCAGAAAAAGTATCCAAGCCCACAGAGACAGCTGGTGAAGTCGGGGGCCTTGGACATTCATGTGTCCCTGTGTGCGAGCCATGTGCCGCTGCCATCTTGGTGTACCCTGGGGGCTACCTTTGGTTTTGTGAAATACTTTGTGTAATAATTTGTGAAAGCTGCTTACAATTAACCTACCAGCATGTCTCTGGAGTGTGGGAGGAAAGCGGAGTACCTGGAGGAAACCCATGCAGGCACAGGGAGAACATGCAAACTCCAGGCAGGTAGTGTCGTGGTTGGGATTCAAACCAGCGACCCTTTTGTTGCCAGGCGAAAGTGCTATCCACTACACCACTGTGCCACCCACTATACCAATGTGCCGCCCACTCACACTGATGTAAATCTGATGCGGATCAGATGCGTTAGGCATAGATTCGCATGTGATCTGAAAATACATTGTTTTCTATGAAGGACTTTCACATGTATGCGCTGTGATTTTGATCCAGTTAAAAAAGGGTCCTGTGAGAGTTTGGAGCGATGCGTTCCAAACTCGCACAGCATAGAGTATAGTAGCACTCTGAGATAACTGTTCACATGCGATTCATAGCCGATTTTGCGTAGAAGTGACTTGAAGGCAGTTTTGCATAGAGGTTGCTAGAAAAGACGTTTGCATAGAAGGGGATGGAAGGCATTTCTAGCATATGAAAGCAGGTTGAAAATCGCATCAGTACTAAATTCGGATTAAATGAAAGGGTATTCAAAGTTGCATCCCTGAATTGTATCAGAATTGCATCTGAATCGCACCTGACACTGTACTAGGCCAATCATACGCAGCTAGACCATTCCCTGCCCCACAGCCAAATGCATATGGTAGGGTGGCTACATTTATTCTCCATGGTTTCCAGTGTATGTGGGAATATAGCCACCCTCTCGCTCCTGAGATGGACTATGGGATGTGTATTGTACACAAAGCAGTGTACATGACCACAACTAACATTTACTGCTTATTCCAAACATGTAGAAGAGAGGAAGAAAGGGAGAGGTTCAGGCGCTCACATAGGACTTTACAAGGAGGCAGAAAAAGACAGTAAGGAATGATTTAATGAAAAATAGATCACAGGGCCATTAAGTAGCGGATGTGTATGGATTCGTTTTGGAGAATAAGGATATTGTTAAGTATTATTTTAAGCTGAACTTCTGTTCATTTGCTATGTACCAAAAATACCCTTACAATTATATTAAACACTTCAATACTGGGCACTTAAACCCCCTTCCTTCCCGGACCAATTTTCAGCTTTCAGCGCTGTTGCAGTTTGAATGACAATTGCGCGGTCGTGCGACGTTGTATCCATATGAAATTTTTATAATTTTTTTCACACAAATAGAGCTTTCTTTTGGTGGTATTTAATCACCCCTGGGTTTTTTATTTTTTGCGCTATAAATTAAAAAAAGACTAAAAATTTTCAAAAACAATGCATTTTTCTGCGTTTCTGTTATAAAATTTTGAAAATAAGTAATTTCTCTTCATAAATTTTGACCAAAAATGATACTGCTACATTTCTTTGGTAAAAAATAACCCAAATTGGAGTTTATTTGGTGTTGGCGGACAGACAGATGTGATGGGGACTGTGACAGATGTGACGGGGACATACAGATGTTTTGTGTATGGTGACAGATGTGACGGGGACATACAGATGTTTGGGGACTGTGACAGATGTTTTGGGGACATACAGATGTTTTGGGGACTGTGACAGATGTTGTGTATGGTGACAGATGTGATGGGGGACATACAGATGTTTTGGGGGCTCTTTTATGGGGACACTGATGTGTACAGGGACAGGGGTATCAGTGTGCTTGGTGCACTGTGTGGGGGGGCGATCTGTGACAGCTTTCTGCATGAAATCCTCATCATGCAGAAAGCTGTCACAGAGCTGCAGCTCCCCCCCTTCACCCCCCCGCACTGAGCTCTCACTGAGCTCGGCGGGGGAGAACTGTCACAGAGACGTTCGTCTCTGTTTACAATGTGATGGCTGTGATTGGACAGTCACTGCGCTCGTATCCCGATCTCTGCTCAGCTGGATCCTGTAATCATAATGATCACAGGATCCAGCAGCAGCGTGGCGCGTGGCCGCGCTGCGAGCTCCCGTTCTGCAGGACGTAAATACACGTCCTGTCAGAACGGGGAAGCTTCCACCCGGCCGTATATGTACAGTGGCCGGGTGGGAGGTGGTTAAAGGCTATAATTAAAAAAAAAAAAAATGTCATACTTACCAGCTCTGTGCAATAGTTTTGCAAAGAGCCAGGGCTGGTGCAAGGATTTTTGACACCTAGACGAAACCTCATTTTGCCACCCCCATTGGCTCCACCCCCTTTGCCCTGCCCATGTGACAGGAGGTGGCGCTATACAGGAAACATCGGCTCTGCTTCCTCTAGCGCTGGTTCCAGTGCTGTGCTGCGCCTCTAATTACACTACCGGTTGGACAGAGCAGCTGCCTGAGACAGAGTTAGTTACATGCTGCAGCCTGCAGAGCATGCAGACATGGAGGGAAACCAGCAGCCCCTATGCAGTAGTGTGCCCTAGGCAGCTGCCTAGTGGTAGCACCGGCCCTGCACAGAGCATCTCCAATCCTGCTCTTCTCGGGTTGGAGTTCCTGGCTCCTCCCTTCTGCTAAGTGCCCCCGGAGCAAGTAGCTTGCAATGGGGTTACCCAGGGAGGCGTGCTCCTGAACCATTTCTGTGCATATCCATTCACACACAGACCTGCGGCTCAGCCCTGTCCCCTCTCTCTCCTCATTCGCACACTGGCTGTTATTGACAGCCAATAAGGAGGGAGAGTCCCCAGAGAGCCTCGGCTGTCATGCACATTGCTGGATCGAGTGATGGGGCTTGAGTAAGTACTAGGGATGAGCCGAATACCCCCCCCCCCCCCGGTTCGGTTCGCACCAGAACATGCAAACAGACAAAAAGTTTGGGCGAACATCCGAACACCATTAAAGTCTATGGGACCCGAATATGAAAAGTCAAAAGTGCTCATTTTAAAGGCTTATATGCAATGCTATTGCCCTAAAAAGTGTACGGGGACCCGGGTCCTGCCCTAGGGGACACGTATGAATGAACAAAAAAGTAAAGCTTAAATTGACAGTTTTTTCAGGAGCAGTGATTTTAATAATGCTTAAAGTGAAAAAAAAATGAAAAATTCCTTTAAATATTGTGCCTGGGGGGTGTCCTTAGTCTGTGTGTAAAAGGGCGCATCTCTGTGAGGTGTAGAACATAGCCAGAGCAAAATGACATTTCCATAGGAAAAAATGTTATTTAAAATCGCGGCTGTAATGTATTGCTGTTTCCCAACAATATGCAAAACATCCCCCCCACCAGTCCAAACCAAGCTCTTCGGGTCTGGTTTGGATATTAAGAGGAAACCCTGTGCCAAATTTTTTGAAAACTTGACGTAGGGTTCTAACTAAAATCCAAATCAGACCATTATCCAAGCATGCAGCCCTGGCCGGTTAGTATGTTGATGGGGACAAAAGCCTCTTCCCCGCAAGCCTGGCCGGTGCTTGTGGGGGTCTGCTGGTGGGGGGGCATATCGGAATCAGGAAGCCCCCTTTAATTAGGGGGCCCCCAGAGCCCGCCACCCCATGTGAATAGGTTTGGGGTACATTGTACCCCTACCCATTTACCAAAAAAGGAGTGTAGTGTAAAAAAAGAAACAAGAGGCAGTTTTTGACAAGTCCTTTTATTTTGTAAAATAGCTCTTTTCTTCTTTCTTCCTCCATCTTCTCCTGGCCCGGTCCTTCTTCTGGTCTTCTGCTTCTTCTTTTAGTCTTCTTGCTTCCTCTCTCCGTCTTCAATCTTCATCTTCTTCTTCTTTCACCACCGCCGCTTTCCCCGCTGCTGCAGTCTGACCCCTGTGCGTCTCCCAGAATGGGCAGTTGCATGATGTTAGAAGGGGGCGGGTTCACTCAGTTACGTCACTGGGTGTTCTTATAAAAGTACTGTCATTGTGAAGACCACCCATTCTGGGAGACGCGCAGGGGCCGGACTACAGCAGCGGGGAGAGCGGAGGTGGTGAAAGAAGAAGAAGATGAAGATTGAAGACGAAGAGAGGAAGCAAGAAGACTAAAAGAAGAAGCACAAGACCAGAAGAAGGACCGGGCCAGGAGAAGATGGAGGAAACTCCCTTATCTATGCTTAAAGCGGTAGTAAACCCTCCTATCATTTTCAGCCAAGGAAGCTGCCATCTTGGCCTCTGTTTAATCTACAACTGCCATGGTGCTGCACATGTGATCAGCTATGACACCAGCCATTGGATGGTTAAACAGTTTGGTTTAGAGCACAACCAATGGGAGTGTTACATTTACGGCACGTGCCGGAAATGTGACTGGTTTTTAACCTGTTAAATGCATGGGTTTACTACCGCTTTAAGCACAAAATACCAGACCTAGCACTTAGTACATGGATTGATAAAGGCATCCAAACTATAGACAATCTTTACAAGAATGGTTCGTTAAAATCCTTTACGGAATTCTCCATCTCCAAATCTGACTACTTCAAGTATGTACAAATAGCACACTACTTAATAAGAAACCCGCATCTCCAGGTAACAATGCATAAAGAAATAATCGCATTTCTCTCGAATAAACAGTCTAAAGTGAAAGGAATTTCACTATTTTACGGACTATTAGGGTCAAAAAGTATTCCAATTAAGCTTAAACCTATGCTAAAATGAGAAAAAAATCTTGGAAAATCTTTTCCAATCCTCCAATGGTCTCAGGCAATTCGAGCCACATACCAAAATTCCAAGGCCTCTAATCTTTGGGAGCTTAATCTTAAACTCATCCTGAGATGGTAAATCACTCAGTACCATATCCACAAATTTATACCCTCCATAACCCCCTCCTGTTGGAGAGAGTGTAGTGCAGTTGGCACATTACTTCACATCATGTTTCACTGCAGCAAACTACAACTATTTTGGTCAGATGTATCCCACCTCATTCGTAAGGTCACCAAACACCCAATTTCATTATCCCCAGAACTAGCCATTCTAAACCTGGGCATTGACCTAATCCCTTCACAGGCTAAACACATTATCATTCATATTCTCACAGCAGCAAGGCTGACTATTACCAGGCATTGGAAATCTACTACCATACCACAGATACATGAAGTAATAGAAACAGTACACACCCACGGCATCTACGAACGCGGGTACGCTGCTTCTGAGAACAGATTGGCCCATATTTGCAGATTTTGTTTATTCTTGGAATAGACGGGAAATAGCATAGGTATTTGGGTTAGACTGTTTTAGCTGAAGTCTTATATACAAGCTGTAATCACTACGCATATGTATACAACCCTTCTCTGCGTGTTATGTAGCACTTTCTTATACTTTTAAAACCAATAAAAATTATTTCAGAAAATAAAAAAGAAGTGTTGCCAGCCAGTAATGATCACTCTCCTTGATACCACAAATCCGAGGGTCTTTTTGCAGGCTTTTCACAATCAGAGAGCCCATGCAGCATACGTTTGGGGAGGCATGAGTGTCCTCTGGGCCATTGAGGATGACATTATCAGGAACTACCTCCTCCCTGCCACGTACAACTCCTTGGGTTTCTGGGGCCTGAAAACCATGATCCCTTGAAGACTGCTGTATATTATACTCCACATTCATGCTGACACAATCCTCCTCCTGCGTGTTTGGCGGCTCTGCAGGAATGCTCTCTGCATAAAGGGGGCCTTGAGAGGAAAGGAAGTCCTCCTCTTCCTCCCTCTGTTCTGCCTCAAGTGCCCTGTCCATGATTCCACGAAGCGTGTGCTCCAGAAAGAATATTAGTGGGACAGTGTCACTGATGCATGCATTGTCAGTGCTCACCATCCTTGTGGCCTACTCAGATGGTGACAGGACAGTGCATGCATCCTTGATCATTAGACTCTGACGTGGCAAAAAAAAGCCAAGTTCCCCTGAGCCTGTCCTGGTGCCATTGATGGCCCTCTGCTGTGAGTGCAGCCGCTGCAACATTGCTAATGTTGAGTTCCACCTGGTGGGCATGTCACAAATGAGGTGGTTGTTGGGCAGTTTGAATTCCCGCTGGATGCCAGCCAGCCAGGCACTGGCATTGTATGAACGCCGGAAATGACCACAGACTTTTCTGGCCTGCCTCAGGATATCTGGTAAGCCTGGGTACCTGGTCAAGAAACACTGCACCACCAAATTTAAGACGTGTGCCAAGCATGGAACATGTGCCAATTGTCCCAGTCAGAGGGCAGAGAGAAGGTTGGTGCCATTGTCGCATACAACCATTCCTGGCTCAAGCTGCCGTAACGTCAACCACCTCTGAGCCTGCCCCCGTAGAGCTGAAAGAATCTCTTCCCCAGTGTGTCTTCTGTCCCCAAGACAGACTAACTCAAGCACTGCATGGCATCTTTTAGCCTGACTGCTTGCATAGCCCCTTGAGCGCTTAGGGAGCACTGCAGGTTGAGAGGACAATTCTGCAGAAGAGGCCACAGAGGTAGAAGAAGAGGAGGGGGTGGAGGACAGCGCCGGCTGGGGTGGGAGGGGCGCTGGGGCGCCGCCTCCCCGCCGGCAAAAGACGAAAAAAAAAAAGTCAACCCCGCCCACCTACAGGTGGCGCCGATACATTGACTTTCTTTTTTTTTTACGGCTCCTTGGCTGTCACATGACAGCCAAGTAAGTGAGCCTGTTGGTCGGCCATTCAAGCCTATGCATGTGCGCTTGTTCCTGCGGCCATGCATAGGCTGATTGGCTGCCCTGAGCCTCCGCTCAGGGTGATTGGATGCGGGGCCGGGGGCGGGTCACTGTGGCATCGGAGGTGACTTCCGCTCCCACAGAGACCATGACCGCCCGGGGACGACGAGGGGGGGACAGCCGCTCTCCGTGTGCCGAACTCTGCAGACCCAGCGCGCTCTCGCATGCCGCATCTCTGCAATAATCCTGCCTGCTGAATGGGGTAAGTGCAGGGGGGGGGGACTCTGCAATGTACCCCACCTATCTCACTGGCTGCAAACTGCCCCCACCTGTGTCACTGACTGCAAACTGCCCCTCCTGTGTCACTGCCTGCAAACTGCCCCTCCTGTGTCACTGGCTGCACACTGCCCCCACCTATCTCACTGGCTGCAAACTTCCCCCACCTGTGTCACTGACTGCAAACTGCCCCCACCTGTGTCACTGACTGCAAACTGCCCCCACCTGTGTCACTGGCTGCAAACTGCCCCCACCTGTGTCACTGCCTACAAACTGCCCCTCCTGTGTCACTGGCTGCAAACTGCCCCCACCTATCTCACTGGCTGCAAACTGCCCCCACCTGTGTCCCTGGCTGCAAACTGCCCCCACCTGTGTCCCTGGCTGCAAACTGCCCCCACCTGTGTCACTGCTGTCTCTTATACAC
>BLSH010373257.1:2922541-2933806 GCA_018402905.1 Glandirana rugosa | reverse complement strand
TGTCCTGTGTCATATGTCGAGTCGTAGTGTCCTGTGTCATATGTCGAGTCGTAGTGTCCTGGTGTCCTGTGATGCTGAGCTGTATACTGTGTCCTGTGATGCTGAGCTGTATGCTGTGCCCTGTGATGCTGAGCTGTATACTGTGTCCTGTGATGCTGAGCTGTATACTGTGCCCTGTGATGCTCAGCTGTATACTGTGTCCTGTGATGCTGAGTTGTATACTGTGTCCTGTGATGCTGAGCTGTATACTGTGTCCTGTGATGCTGAGCTGTATACTGTGTCCTGTGATGCTGAGCTGTATACTGTGCCCTGTGATGCTGAGCTGTATACTGTGCCCTGTGATGCTGAGCTGTATACTGTGTCCTGTGATGCTGAGCTGTATACTGTGCCCTGTGATGCTGAGCTGTATACTGTGTCCTGTGATTCTGAGCTGTATACTCCTGACACAATATGTGGAATACAGGGGACGGAGTGGGTGGATTCTATAAGGGGCGGGGCTTATTAAAAGTAGGAGGGGTCAAAGGGAAGGGCGGGGCCTGTCGCCCCCCATCCAAAAACTTCACCAGCCGCCACTGGTGGAGGAGGAGGCGGATGTGGCAAAATCACCTCCAGCTTTTTGGAGGCATGGTGGCAGAACTATTTCCAAAACTGAACCCTGCCCTGCTTCCTTCCCAGTTGCCAGCAGAGTTACCCAGTGCGCCGCGAAGGAAAGGTACCATCCCTGACCGTGCCTGCTGGACCATGAGTCAGCGGTAAAATGAACCCTGCTGCTAACCGCACTGTCCAACGAGGCCTTCCACATGACGGTAGAGAGCTGGAATGGCCTTAGGTGAAAATACATTTTTTGGCAACCTGCCACTGTGGGACAGCACATTCCACAAATTCACGAAAGGAGGCAGAGTCTTCCAGCTGAAAAGGCAGCAGTTGGAGTGCTAGCAATTTGGCCAAGCTAGCATTAAGACTCTGAGCATGTGGATGGCTGGGACAGTATTTCTTTTTATGGTCCAGCAACTGGGTTAGGGGTATTTGCCTGCTGAATTCACCCGGTGGTGTACTGCTAGCAGATTGGCTGCAAGTACTAGTTGTGGCATGCATTGCTACACCTTCATTCCTCTCAGTGCAGGTTTTGGAGAGGACTGCAGGTGTAGTAGGGGTTGAGATCCCAGATGAGGAGCAAGGAGGAGTCCGCCTTGTTTTCTGGTGGGGGTTCTTCAGGTACTCTTTCCAATGGACTGCATGGCTGGTCGTCATATGTCTTGTCAAGACAGTAGTGCCCAAGTGGCTGGAGTCCTGGCCGCGCTTGACCTGCTTCAGACATAGCTTGCAAATGGCACATGTGCACATGTGCTGAAAAATGCCCACACCAAAGAAATTTTGGAAGTCGGCGGGGAGGCAGCAGCGACCTGCACCTGTGGAGCTCTGTGGTCTAATGCAATTGAGTGGCTGCCCTTAAGCTGGCCCCTGGATGACATCCTGCCTAGTTGGAGTTGGGCCTCCTCCTCCTCACTTTCCTCCTCTCTTCTCTCGGGCACCCAAGTACAGTCCGTGTCCTCATCATTCCCTCCCTCCTTGTCACTGGAGCAAACTCGGCAGTATGCTGCAGCTGGAGGAACATGACTGCTAGTTTCTTGTCCTTTTGCGGCCCCACCTGTCTCTAGGCTCACACTACTCCCTTCCTCAACCTGGGAACCAACATCGGAGCCTTCAAACTGCTGTGCGTCCTCCATGAGCATGTAACCGACACTATGATTGAACAGCTCAGGTGACTCCTCCATGCATGATCTTGGAGCTACCGGATTGGTGTGAATCCAGCCTTAAAGACCTTCTTCCATTTGAAAGAATAGCAAAACCTGCTCCATGGACAGCATATTTGCCAAGTGTCCCAGATCCTGCAGGAGAGGTGCAGGATTTTGCACACTCTCCTGTAGTGTTTGTGTCTTTTACGGGCTATGCCATAGCTGCTACTGTCAAGTAAAGTGGTCTCTGCCTGATAGTACAAGTATAGTACTGGCCAGACATGTTTAGGGAGAGAATTAGTGGTGTGGGAGTATGTGATCAGGTAGCAAACAATGAACGTAAATAAAACAAAGGGTTTACATTTACTGCCACTGACCACCAGGGGCATTGCTAGGTCTACAAAAGATCTGGAGCTAGAGCCCAGAGCAGTGAAGTAAGGAAAGTCATATGCCTGGGTGGGTATGCACATGTATAGAATATGCGGCTGCAGACATAGTACAGATGTCAGAGGCTGCGGACATGGTACAGGATGTTAGAGGCTGCATACATGGTTACCCAGGATACCAGGCATGAGGAGTGGTACTGTGCATACATACAAAACATCTCTCAACTTTTTAAGTTGAGAATGAGGGGTATGTCATGGAAATAAAAACCTGTGGTGCCACAAAAAAAGTGTGTGTGGACAAACATGATAGTGAGAGGGGCTTAAGGACAGTGGGGAGAGACTGCAGGTGGACTACAGGAGATAATCAGACACTGCAGATGGACTACAGAAGATAGCCAGAGACTGCAGATGGACTACAGGAGACATCCAGAGACTGTGGATGGACAACAGGAGATAACTAGGGACTGCGGATGGACTACAGGAGATAACCAGAAACTGTGGATTAACTACAGGAGATAACCAGAGACTGCAGATAGACTACAGGAGATAACCAGAGACTGCGGATGGACTACAGGAGATAAACAGAGACTGCAGATGGACTACAGGAGATAACCAGAGACTGCAGATGGACTACAGGAGATAATCAGAGACTGTGGATTGAAGACAGGAGATAATCAGGGACTGTGGATTGACTACAGGAGATAATCAGAGACTGCAGATTGACAACAGGAGATAATCAGAGTGTCACGTACCTGGTGGTTGAGTCTGGCTTATGCGGGGGCAAGCTCTCGTTTGAGAACCCCTGGTAGTGCAGACAGGGAGCTCAGGAGCGCAGGGGGGCACGAGAGCTGGACAAGTCTCTAATGGCAGGTGCAGGTTCAAAGATGCTCCTGCAGGCTGAAGAGTAATGGTATAGTTCGGGTCGGCAACTGGCTGGTAGCGAAGTACAGAGGGATCAGGCAGATGGCTAGTCGGGTGCAGGCTGGGTCGGTAACGTGCCAGCGGCTGAAGTACAAGGAGGAACAGGCAGAAGAGTGGTCATAAACAATCTGAGGTCGGGGCAGGCAGATAGCAACAAAGTCCAAAAGATAGCCGGGGTCACTGGAACAGGAAGTCACTCAGAACAGACTCTGGGGGTCACAGGTGCAGGAACACTGTAGAATGGACAGCACTTGCTTCCTGGTGCTGTCCGCTTAAATGGCTCCTGTTGGCGCCATTGCCGGCGCATACGCGCATAGGTCTGCCAGAGCCCAGAGATGATTCCTTACATCCCCCCCAAGGGGCAGCCTCCAGATGCCCAACCGGGCTCTCTTGGCTGAATTGTTCCTCCAGAACGTCTTGACAAGTTCTTAGGCATGCAAATTGTCCTCTGGCTCTGACGAGCTTTCTTCAGGCCCATATCCTCTCCACTACACCAGAAAATGCGTAATGCCTGCTCTCCTTCAGCAGTCGAGGATAGTTTCCACCTCAAACTCCTCCTCTCCTTCCACCAGGACTGGTTCTGGTGGGGCTGTTCTCCACCCTGGGAAAGGATCCTTAGTGACTGGTTTGAGGAGATTCACATGAAATACAGGATGGACCCGGAGTGAAGGAGGAAGGTCAAGCTCGTAGGCCACGGTATTGATCTTTCTTTTAACTGTGAGAGGTCTGATGTACCTTGGTCCCAATTTTTGGAGGGGCATGGCAGCCTCAAGTTCTTGGTTGCCAACCAGACCCATTCGCCGGGCTGCAAGTCCAGTTCTCCTTGTCTCCCTCTATCGAATGTCTTTTTGTTGCGCTCCTGGGATTGAGCGAGGGTCTCCTGCAAAAGCTTATTGTTCCTTTCCAAGAACTGGGTAATTTCCTGTGCAGCGGAGACAGCACCTTCAGGTAACAGATTTGGTGGCAGAATAAACTGAATTGTTGTAGGCGAACTCGACTAACGACAGCAAGGAGACCCAATCATCCTGGGAGTACGAGGAGTAGCAGGGAAGGTACTGCTCGAGGGTCTGGTTGGTTCTCTCTGTTTGCCCATTTGACTGTGGGTGATAAGCCGAAGAAAAGGCTAGTTCAATTCCCAAGGTAGAACACAGGGACCTCCAGAACCGAGATGTGAACTGCACCCCTCTATCAGACACAATGTTGTTGGGGAGGCCATGAAGGCGAATAATTTCTTTGATGAGGACTTTCACTGTTTCAGTAGCTGAGGAAGTGCCCTTCATCAGAATAAAATGTGCCATCTTAGTGAGGCTGTCAACCACCAGGAAGATTGTGTTACATCCTGCGGATGGGGGCAACTCAACTATGACGTCCATAGCGATTTGGGACCAGGGGCACTCGGGAATAGGTAGCGGGTACAACAGACCCCAGGCCTTGGTCTTTTCTGATTTGTTTTGGGCACAAGTGGGGCAAGCACCCACGTAGGTTCTGCAGTCCTCAATCATATGGGGCCACCAGAAAGTGCAGGATAGCAACTTCGCTGTCTGGTGGATGCCAAAATGTCCAGCTAGTTTGTGGTCGTAACAGAGTTCTAGGGTAACTAGATGGAGCTCTTCAGGCACAAAGACCTGAGTACCCGACCACCATAGCCTGTCTTTTATGGAAAGTCCAGAGTCAGCGGGTACTGTGGAGTCAGCTAGAGTCTGCCTGATCTGGGTTAGAAGGTCCTCCTGGACCAGTAGAAAGCTGTGGGCTGTTAGATGGTGTCTGAGGGGCACCTCCCCAGTTTCATGGAACATCCTGGATAATGCGTCCGGCTTGATGTTTTTGGACCCGGGCCTGTATGGGATGTGGAGATGAAATCATGCAAAGAACAAGGCCCAGCAAGCCTGGCGAGGTCTGAGTCTCTTGGCAGTCCTTAGATATTCCAAATTTTTATGGTCCGTAAAGACCAAAACAGGGTGGATTGCTTCTTCTAGAAGATATTGCCACTCTTCCGGGCAGACTTGATGGCCAACAGTTCTCTGCCCCCAACGTCATAATTTCTCTTGGGCAGAGTAAGCTTCTGAGAAAAGAAGGTGATGGGTTGTAATGAGGTTTTAGGCCCCTGTCTCTGGGACAAGACCACCCCGACTGCGGTCAATTGCAGGCCCCCGAGTCCAGGATGGCCGGAACTTGAATATTCCCTCCAGGAAGCTGTAGAGAGAGTGTGAGGATGAGGTGAGACTTGGGACTCAGCAACGATAACACTTCCCCCAAGGCTGGGATTGGACCCCTACTGACCTTAGCAGGGCAGATTCTCACCAGATGTCTTGAACCCCCACAGTATAGGCATAGATTGAGGGTCATACATCTGTCGTTCCTCAGGAGAGAGAGACGAACAGGAGAGTCCAATTTGCGTTGGCTCAGAGTGGTCTTGTGGAGAGGAGGAGGAGGTTACTGCGGCTGGGCCAGGCCCTGGGAGACTGGACACTTGGGGCGACATCCAAGTGGGGTGCAGGGATCTGGTGGCTCTCTCATGCTCGTTCACGCAGGCGGTGGTCAATTTGTATTGCCAAATTGACCAGGGCGTCCAGTGTGTGTGGAAACCCGACGCACGCCAGCTCATCCTTGAGTGGCTCAGAGAGCCCCAGCCAGAATCGGTGGCGGAGGGCGGCGTCGTTCCAGCCTGTTTTGGCGATCCAGTGCCTGAATTCAGACATGTATTCTTCGGCCGGGTGGCCGCCCTGTTGCAGTGCATGGAGTGCCGCTTCTGCGGTGGCCGCCTGGTGGGGATCCTCGTATAACTGGGCCATGGCGTGGAAGAATCGGTCCAGGCTAGAGGTCCCCGGGGCTTTCTGCTCCAGCAAGCGGTGAGCCCAGGCTTGATGCTCATCCAGGAGGAGAGAAATGACTAGGCCCACTTTGGTGGTTTCCAAAGAGAAGGTGCAGGGCTGTAGCGTGAAGTACAATTCGCAGGAGCTGCGAAACACCCGAAACTTCATGCGATCCCCCGTGAACCGCTCAGGCATGGGCACCTTAGGCTCCGTAGGTAAAGTCACTGTAGTGCGGGAGGCAGTTTGGCCAGCACTGACTGGTGCTGGGGTAGCGAGATCCCGGACTTGATTCTCCAGACCCTCCTGAAGTCTTTTCACGGCTTGGGTCAGGCCAGATAGGTGAGCACACAGTTCCTCCATGGGAGAAGGCCCCGGCGCAGACTCAGACATGGCTGTCCCTTTCTGTCACATACCTGGTGGTTGAGTCTGGCTTATGCGGGGGCAACCCCTCTTGGGGTCTTGGTTCGAGAACCCCTGGTAGTGCAGACAAGGAGCTCAGGAGTGCAGGGGGGCACGAGGGCTGGACAAGTCTCTGATAGCAGGTGCAGGTCCACAGATGCCCATGCAGGCTGAAGAGTAGTGGTGCAGTCTGGGACGGCAACTGGCTGGTAGCGAAGTACTGAGGGATCAGGCAGATGGGTAGTCGGGTGCAGGATGGGTCGGTAACGTGCCGGCATCTGAAGTACAAGGAGGAACAGGCAGAAGAGTGGTCGTAAACAATCCGAGGTCGGGACAGGCAGATAGCAACAAAGTCCAAAAGATAGCCGGGGTCACTGGAACAGGAAGTCACTCAGAACAGACACTGGGGGTCACAGGTGCAGGAATGCTGTAGAACGGACAGCACTTGTTTCCTGGTGCTGTCCACTTAAATGGCCACTGTTGGCGCCATTGCCGGCGCATACGCGCGTGAACGCGCACGGGCGCGCGCACACACTACGTGCACCCACGCATAGGTCTGCCAGAGCCCAGAGATGATTCCTTACACAGAGACTGCAGATGGACAACAGGAGATAATTGCCTTCTTACATCAGTGACCCCCTGCAGATTATTTTCAGCAGATGGCAGGGCAGTCGGACTGTGGTGTGGAGCTGTCATGCACTGACCTTAACTTTCTGCTGCATTTCAGGACACAGAGGGTAGGAATTGGTTTTCTCCTTCCGCTCCTTGCAGTACATTTTACATTTAAAAAAGGCACCTTTATGTCACCGCCCCTCCCGAGACAAGCCGAGATGAGATGTCAGTGGCCCACCCCTCACCTGAGCTGGGAGTCAGCGCCCCGCCCCATGCTCTGCTCGAGCCGAGATCTAAGGCAGCCTGGAGAGAGGAGGGGGGATCATGACAGTGGCATCGGCTGGATCTACACAGGAGCTTGCCTTGTTCCCATCCATTGACAATTACGGACCGGATGGCGATGAGTGCAAAGCTCCTTTTTTTCACATACATAACTTACATGCCCGGTAAGAGACTCGGGGCTATGGGCCCCAGATTCGGGGCTATAGCCCCAAAAGCCACCCCCTAGCAACACCCCTGCTGACTACTAGGGGAATTTATTTAGCTCTTTCTTCCTTGTTGGCATCATTAACTTGGTGACCAATCTTTGCTTACAGTTTGAGCCCAACGAGGGTAAGCGAGATCTGCCTGTCAAGAATATTGACATTGCCTTGTATCCTTCCACAATTTGTTCTCCTTTTCATTTTCCGTGTATACAATTTATATCAAGTATTGTTACAAAATGTTATTCGGAATTGTTTTTTTTTTTTGTCAATAATTCTGTGTTATGTTATCATAAATGTAGCCAGGAGTCCAGAAATATTCCTCTGGCATATAGACAATTATGCCCATTGCCTAACATGGAGGATTCCCTCTAGTGTTTGTTTGTAGAACAAGACTGTGATTGCAATGAGAATGAAGCATTGTGGGATTTGTAGTGTGGTGAGAAGAAACAGTCAGCAGACTCTGGTATGAAGGACTCCATTTCCCATTGGGCTGTGCATTGGAGGCTTCTGGGAGGTGCAATGCTTTGTGGGAGAAACCTATTTAAGTGGCAGGAGGAGCCAGTGGCAGTCTCTTGGGACTGCGTAATCGATCAGTGGAGAACTCTGTGCCTCTGTAAGCAGAGCTATGCCTGCGGCCTACTTATAGCATTCCAGCCGACTGAATTCTCTGCAAGTGACCCGGCTAGCTGCAGCACACAGCAATACAGTGAGAGGCAAGCATATCCTCATCTGAGTCTGTACTGAAGCAGCAGCAGCCACCGCAGCAGTTGCATCTGTCGCAGCTGTTTACCTCCCAGGAGCAAGAAGCCAGTGTGAACTAACATTCCCAGCATTATCATCATCCTCATCTGAGGGCCCGGATCGTTTGTCTACAATTCAATAACTTTCTACTAATAATGAGATTTTAGTGCAAAATGTTACCTAGCATTCTTTTCTTTCTTCCTTGTTGGCATCATTAACTTGGTGAGCCCAACGAGGGTAAGCGAGATCTGCCTGTCAAGAATATTGACATTGCCTTGTATCCTTCCACAATTTGTTCTCCTTTTCATTTTCCGTATATCAAGTACTGTTACAAAATGTAATTCGGAATTGTTTTTTTTTGTCAATAATTCTGTGTTATGTTATCATAAATGTAGCCAGGAGAACTGCAAGGAGGGCAGTAGAAGCTGTTTACCTCCCAGGAGCAAGAAGCCAGTGTGAACTAACATTCCCAGCATTATCATCATCCTCATCTGAGGGCCCGGATCGTTTGTCTACATTCAGTCCTTTAGTTTTGGTGAGTGGGCTCAAGCCCACCTATAAGAGTACTTATACTGTTTATTCGGCAGCCTTTTAATATATCCTGGATTACAGTCAATATATACTGGATTGCAGTTTGTGACCAGTTTATTCATTGAGTCAGTGATCACTGAGAGGCAATCTAGCTTAGTGGAATTTCACCTCTTCTGTGCCTCATCTCAAGGATTAGAAGGACACAGTGTTTTCAGGTACCTAACTTTAATAGCCGGCAGAAGATCGATTGAACTCTACAAGACAGGATTGCTGCAAATACATCTACTTATCCTCTCCCCAGTCATATACTCAGGGCTATTTACTTGGTATAACTTCATCTCCTAAGAACTCTCTAAGTTAGAACAGGAGAATTTAAATAGAAATTCATAGTTATCTAGTGTGATTATACAACACAAATTTAAATGCTATCTGGTTATATTTCATATGTGTATTTTTTAGAACATTATCACTTTAGTTGCAATCCACTGAGTGGTACCAATTTACCCTTCGGGTCATCTATTTTTGTATAAGGTTTAACATTATTTTTTTCTCCTGATTTTCAGTAAATATTATTAAATCACCTTTTCCTCAGAGAGCCCTTGGGTATTGTTTAAACTCAATTGGAGGAATTATATTTTTGCAACTATTGTTATTGGAGAATACAGGGAGTGGCAGAAGTTACCAAATTAACTGCCCCCTTGGTTCATCAGAATTATAAGGTTAACTTGTGAATGTGAAGGATTATGATATTGATGTCAACAATTTCTGTTAATCAATAACTCTTAGGGGCGTGGCCTATATTTTGTTACTCAAAGGTTATGAATTCTTGCAGAAATTAGAGTTAAGTAAACATTTCAAACTCTAACTGTGGTGTGGATTCCATTACTAAAGGAGTGTACTTCTTAATGGAGCATTGCAATATGAGTGAACCCAGAGTGTCGGGGGTGGTGGAGGACTCTCAGAATGGGGAGATCCAAGGGGGAATTGATAGTTTAAGCAACCCTCAAGAGGGCAGCGATAAATTTGGAGGCTCATCCGGGATTCCCCCTATGGTGAACCTTGAAAGGTCTTAGGAATCCCCCAGGAACCAGATGGACTCAATTGCTGCTACTAAGTGGGCTCAAGAGGAAGGGAGTTGATTACAGTTGACTAAAGTACTAAAGTTACCTGTAGTGAGATGGTCCAAACGAGATGTGCGAGTGATGTTGAAAGGGGTCTTTCCAAATCAGGGGTCCTATGTTGTGGATCTGAGGACAGATTAAGAGGAGGATGACACCTATGCTCTATGCAGAGAAAGTGTTCCTGTAAGTCTCCAGGAAGGGATTGTGACTCTGACAGATGGATTGGAAGCTCATAACATACCCTTGAAGCTAGAAGAAGGGTCCATACAGGAAGGATCTTTATGTGTTGCAGAGAAGTCAGACATAGAGGAGAAGGAAGTTGAGACTGCCCTTAAAGGGATGCCACCTGCCTATTTTTACCTGGATATGGGTCGATTGGTGGAAAGCATGATAAAGAGTAATGACCAGCTCATCAGGGTTATCGAAAGCTACAATATTTTTCTGGCCATACACCTACTCCTGCAGGAGAAGAAGATTTTAATAGCTGGATGGATCAGGCTATCCAAGAAGTGGAAGATTGGAATGTGCCGAAAGCGGTGAAAAGGCAACGAATAAATGAAAGCCTGAGGAGCCCTGCTGTGGATGTGATCCAAAGTTTAAAGAGAGGAAAACTGGATTTTGTGGCCATGGATTATATCAAAGCCTTGTGTGCAGTGTATGGTGGGGTGGAGAAGATCCCATATCTAATGTACAAGTTTGAACATACTCACCAGCAAAGAGGGGAGAAGTTATCTGCTTATACATAGTTACATAGTTAGTCAGGTTGAAAAAAGACACAAGTCCATCCAGTTCAACCAAAAAAAAAAAAAAAAAGTATATACATATATATACACATATATATATATATATATATATATATATATATATATATATATATATACATACACACATACACCCGAATAATCCCATATACAATCCTTCACCCACAGTTGATCCAGAGGAAGGCAAAAAACCCCAGCAAAGCATGGATCCAATTTGCTATAATGGGGAAAAAAAATCCTTCCTGATTCCCCGAGAGGCAATCGGATTCACCCTGGATCAACTTTACCTAAAGATGTTAGTACCCAGTTATATTATTTACATTACGGAAAGAATCCAGGCCTTTTTTAAAGCAATCAACCGTGCTGGCCAAAACCACCTCTGGGGGGAGTCTATTCCACATTTTCACAGCTCTTACTGTGAAGAAACCTTTCCGTATTTGTAGATGAAATCTTTTTTCCTCTAGACGTAAAGAGTGCCCCCTTGTCCTTTGTGATGACCTTAAAGTAAATAACTCCACACCAAGTTCACTATATGGACCACTTATATACTTGAACATGTTGATCATATCCCCCCTTAATCTCCTCTTCTCAAGAGAGAATAAATTCAGATCCTCTAATCTTTCCTCATAGCTGAGCTCCTCCATGCCTTTTATTAGTTTGGTTGCCCTTCTCTGCACTTTCTCCAGTTCCCCGATATCCTTTTTGAGAACTGGTGCCCAAAACTGAACTGCATATTCCAGATGAGGTCTTACTAATGAT
>BLSH010373257.1:2877244-2905167 GCA_018402905.1 Glandirana rugosa | reverse complement strand
AGTCCAGACTCCCTACCGGACATTACGTACTACGAAACCTACGGTGACGTTCACCAGTCTCCTCCGGACATTACGTGTCAACGTGTCACACGAGACCTACCTACCTCCAGACTCCCCTCCCCTCCTGAGTCCGGACGACATTAACATTGGTGTTAATGACATGTGAGTGTCAGACGAGACGAGACCCGTGGACCGCCGTACCAGTAGAGTAGTCCTTAACCCTCCGGAGTCGGACCGACCGGACATTACGTGTCACGATGCGACGAGAGTGATAGTAATGGGTTCCCGATAGACTCTTTTTCCACTAAATTATTATAAAGACCTCCATCCATCCAGAGCACACTGTGCAACTGTGCATTACAGGCCTCCTCTGACCACTTGCAGTGGCATCCAAAGCATCATGCATTACAGGCCATCCCTCAGACCTGAGACCACCATCCAGCACTATGCGGCATTATAGGCCTCCTCAGACCACCATCCAGAGCATTCTGCAGCATTACAGGTTGCCTTAGACCACCGTCCAGAGCACTATGCAGCATTACAGACCTGCACAGACCACCGTCCAGAGCACTATGCAGCATTACAGGCCTCCTCAGATCACTGTCCAGAACATTCAGCAGCATTACAGGCCTCCTCAGACCACCGTCCAGAGCACTCTGCAGAATTACAGGTCTCCTCTGCAGACCACTGTCCAGAGCACTCGGCAGCGTTACAGGCCCCCTCCTCAGACCACCATCCAGAGCACTCTAGAGTATTACAGGCCTCCTCAGACCACCGTCCAGAGCACTCTGCAACATTACAGGCCTCCTCAGACCACTGTCCAGAGCACTCTGCAGCATTACAGGACTCCATTCATAACTCATCTCAAAATTCATACAAAGGTAAGCACAGTAAACTTAAAGCGGAACTCCGGAAAAAAACTTTTTTCCATGTCCTCATTGCTAATCTCCTACCTTCACCAACAATGCCACCCATCTTCTGCTGAGCTCTGTTGTTCCTCTGCAATAGCCTGCTGAACTTGCTGAAAAAACGTATTTGCCCAGTGATTTCCTGTTTGTAAGACTGCTGGCTGATGTCTTTCCTGAACTGCCAGCCAGCGCTCTTGGCACTCCCACCTGTAGTTTTTCTAACAGCGAGCAGGGACGTGTATTTCCGCCCTGCTCACTGTAGTGAGTGGAGGGGGTCTCACAGCCCCCTGAGCTGTGTCGCCCATAGAGGTGGTTTTCTCTCCTCCTCCTCCTCTGCTCCCTCCTCCTCCCTGCCAACACCGACCCCCATCTCTCATCAATGACAGAGAGGAGATCTTGGCTATGACAGGTCTGGTATTCCTGGTATGCCTGCTATGTGAAAACACCTCTCGCTGTAACCTCTCTCCTCCCATCCCCGCATTATGATATACAGTGCAGAGCGCATTGTTTAAGTGCGGGGATGGGAGGAGAGAAGTTACAGCGAGAGGTGTTTTCATATAGCAGACATACCAGGAATACCAGACCTGTCATAGCCAAGATCTCCGTGCTGTCATTGATGAGAGGGCAGGCGGGCAGCGGTGTGGGGGCGGTTGATCTGTCATTGATGCCCACTTGGCACTGTTGGGCACTGATGAGACCACACTGATGGGCACTGATAAGCGGCACTGATGGACACTGATAAGAGGCATTGATGGACACTGATAAGCGGGACTGGTGTCCACTGGTATGACTGCACTGATGGGCACTGATAAGTGTCACTGATGGGCACTGGTGTGACCGCACTGATGGGCACTGATAAGCAGGACTGATGGACACTGAAAGCTGCACTGGTGGGCACTGGTGTAACCGCACTGATGGGCTTTGAAAAGCCGCATTGATGGGCACTGGTGGGACTGCACTGATGGGCACTGATAAGCTGCACTGGTGGGCACTGGTGTGACCGCACTGATAAGCCACACTGATGGCCACTGATAAGACGCACTGATGGGCACTGATAAGCCACGCCGATGGGCATTGATAAGCCACACTGATGGGCACTGATAAGCCGCACTGATGGGCACAGATGAGACCACACTTATGGGCACTGATAAACTGCACTGAGGCGGCACTGATAAGGCTGCACTGATAAACTGCACTAATGTGCACAAAGGGTGCACTTATGGGCACTGATATGCTGCACTTAAGGGCACTGATGAGGCTACACATATGGGCACTGATGAGGCTGCACTGATAAGCAGTGGACACTGCCCACTGCTTTACTGACACCATACACTGCCAAATATCTGTAGGAGGGGTTTCCACCATCCCTGCAAAGTGTGCAGTCATTTTTATGTCTTATTTTCAGTGTGTATTGAGATTTCCATACATTAGAGGGTTCCACCATTATTGTGTTATTGATTAGTTCGTTAACGCTGCAATTTTTTGTTTTTTTCTCATGCTGACATTTACTTGTGCCACATGCTGATGTAAAGCATCATAGCCCTGCTCTTTCTTTCTGTATTGCCGCTAGGGATGTTCTCATACACCATATCTGCATGCACTGTTTGCTGTTAGAAAGATCTACATGCTACAGCAGGAGCAGGAATATTTCTAATACGGAATTATATCAGAGTACAGTGTGTATAATATATCATTACGGGATGTGTGTACAGTTCAGTAATGATTACAGAAAGAAAGTAGCAAAGGGAGAAAGGTTGGGTCTTTGAATGAAGCATGCAGCAGGAAAGCAAACAAGACACAATATACTGATAATAATGTATTTATTCCATATAAAAAAGCACATACTCATGGCACACAAGTATAAAATAAATGGTAACAAGTAAGTTCATATAATTACAGGTACAAAAACATGGTAATGGTACAGGGCTTACAATATGCAAAATTCATCAATCCATATTCTCTTGTAAATTAGAACCCAACATGGTTAATGTAGGCAGAAACCGTCAAAACATTGGTGAGCGTAGATTAAAAATCCATATTCTACACATCTGGATGTAGCATTTGAAAGATCTATGTAAACATCTGAATGTAGCATCTAAAATCTCAACGCGTTTCATGGAATTATAGCCATTCATCAGGAGCAGATGCAAGGAGAAGGTCTAAAAAAATGTAGATAATGAGCACCATGTCAAAATATATATGTATGTTAAGTAGGGAGAGGAAAATACAGCTAAAACCTCTTCCCATACTTATACAATGACCATGGGTGTGACATATAGCCGTGAGCACTAAAGGCAAACTGTGGACAGCATCTCTCCCCGGAGCTGAGGTGGTATAAACTCGCTAAGATGTACAGGACAAATGTACCCGGGGATGCAATCCCCATGGAACAGCTGATGGTATGTTGGACATAGATAGGAACATCTGGGAATAAAAATAAAAAGTGAAAAAATATATATAGAAAGAAAACTGGGTGGTGCTAAATGACGAGTGGTTATTGTATTGATTGTACTGTAAACCCAGTGTTTGTCTAAGAGAATAAAAAGGAGTAAGTAAGAGAGTGAAAGGCATATGTTGGTGGAGTGTTTGGAGTGCTTCATTCAAAGTCCCAACCTTTCTCCTTTTGTTTACTACATGAACAGGGATGGAGACAATTGACCATACAGGTCTTATGCCTCATTTAAAGTCCCAAAACCCTTCTTTCTCACAGAAAGAAAGTAGGGACAATATGTTTATCTCCTGTTGTGTCTGCAGGGGAGAGAACACATGTTTTGCATTTATAAGTATGTAACTTATCCTGCCCTGTTGTGTGAGTAACTAAGTAGTGGGCCTGGCTGCAGAATGAGGGGTGAGAATTATGTTGAAGTGGGCTTGTTCACATTTACATGTACAGGCCTAGTGTACCTCCCACATTCACTGCAATATGCAAAGCATGTTGGGAAATGTAGTTTGAGGTTCGTGTAAAGAGACAGAAGAGGATATGATGCAATCACTGTTCTAACAGAGACTCCCTGGCAGAATACATAATGCATTTTTCGAACTGAGGAGCTCACTTCCTGAAAATTAAATTTGTATTTTCTCTTAAATCGTAAGTAACTTCACAAATGTAATAGTTGTTTAGTGTTTAGTGTGGGTGGGGGCTGTACTAATGGGGGATTTTTTTGCCAATCCCGGAGTTCTGCTTTAACTCCACTTTTGTTGAGAACAGTCTTATCTATGTACATTGCAGGTATTTTTTAACAAACTTTCTTGCAGTCAGATTGCATACCTTTTGTTATTCTGAAGTAATAGCTGTCGTGTTGTGCACTTAGTCACTGAATCTTAATGGGAGTGATTTCATAATATCTCTCAGCTGCTGCTTTCCCAGAATTGGAGTATCTCACCAAAATATATATAGAGGGATGTGGTCACTGGGAGGGCACCGTCAATAATTTTTGCACAGTGCAGGGTGCCTAAAAACCTAAGGCTGGGCCTAGGAAATAAATGTGAAAATATATTATAGAGAGACAACTTACAGCTGACTGTGTGGGGTGAGAGAGAAAGTAAAATCAGAATAACTTGATTTTTTACCCTAATTCAACCCCACAGATACATAAAACCTCCAATGATGGGCCAAGTCAAGCCAGTGCACCAACACTGCAAACTATTTGCACTGCTCTTTTAAATGTTTAAAAATACAAGGAACAATAGGCCACTGAGGCCAGGGAGAAGGACATATCAAAATGGATTGTGTGCACCGGATTACCAGTCAGACTGGTCTGTTGCTCTATGCTGCCTGTTTGGGGAGATGCTCTGCCTGGGTCTGCCTGGGTAGCAGCATTTTGAAAGACACCGAAAGACTGGCTGCTTTGATGTGGATGGCGGTTTTTCCACTTCCTGTGATTTTTCTATATTTTCCTCATCTTGCACATCATCTTCAGAGTCAGACAGATCCTCATCTTGTAAGTGGGGCAATGTGGATTTTCTTACGGCATGGGCATACTCCTCTGCCTTCTCAAGCAGTTGCTGAATATTCTCATCTGCCACATCAACAACGGTTTTCACAGACTTTGATAAAAAAACAAGCAGCTGCTGCAAGCACTGGCGAGAAACATTTCATCAGTTACTTAGATCTAAGAATGAATGAATGAAGCAAATACTGGTTCACATTCTCATTTTCTGTGGCACAGTCTTGGTAGCTACTGTTTAAAGTCCTCAAGGTGGCTGAGTAGAGAGTAGATCAAAGTGGGCAGGGACATGGACATGGTGTCACTCTGAAAGGTTTTAGTATGTTCTGCTCTGCAAAAGGCAGCAGTAGGTCATGCAATGATGTGAGCTTTTTCCATTTTACTAGAAAGCTGTGTCCCA
Source organism: Glandirana rugosa (assembly GCA_018402905.1). Taxonomy (NCBI): domain Eukaryota; kingdom Metazoa; phylum Chordata; class Amphibia; order Anura; family Ranidae; genus Glandirana; species Glandirana rugosa. The sequence continues at coordinate 2,899,912 of BLSH010373257.1, read as the reverse complement.
TCCTTATTTGCGATTTTGCCAGACCGACTTTTTCATTTTGAGGAGTCTTTCGATCATGTTGAATGTACTGGTAATATTACTTGACCAACGTGTGGGGCAGTCATTTAATAGGGTAAAGCCACAATGCTCCAATATCTTCAGTGTTGCAATGCAATGGAAGACTTGAAGATGTTCACTATTGATCTTGCTTTATCAAAGATTCTTTTAACACTTGCCTCCATGCACCAGATGAGACCACACACAGTGTCCGGCCCAACATCTTATGGGAATTGACAACTTGTAAGGAAGGAAAGGGAAGGGAAAGAAGGGGAGGAATAAGGGGGAGGGAAGGGGGAAGGAAAGAAGGGGAAGGGAAAAGGGAAAAAATGGGACTATTGCGGTGCAAAAATAGATTGGAATGATAACAAAGTTATAATAAAAAATATAAAGTTTATTGGTTTGACAATATAAAAAAAAAACCCCAAAGAGTATACTCTGAGATTTATGTACTATAAAACACAAAAGGCAATTGGTTTGTACAGTTGGAAATAACAGTGTAGTAGGTAGAAATGGTTACAACGTTCAGAGGTCCGTATATATGTCCAACATGTTTCGCCTATATGGCTTCTTCAGGGACTGCGGCGAACCAACACGTTATTATAATCTACTAAAGAAATAGAAGACAACAAGCTATGCTTTAGAACAAGTATGATAAGTATGCATTGGACAACACACATAGTTTGTACAGTCATAAATCACCTCCCACTGTTCAAAGAGTACACCCCAAACAAATGGCCAGGAGGCCGGATATTCGTCGCCACACCAGAAGACGGAACAATGCACATCCACAAACTGCCTCAAATTGCCTCAACCTGTTCATCATATGCTGTAATGGAAAGGAAAAAAGGATTTCCTAAATTTATGTGTGCTACTTCTAATGTTGATGGGGTCACCAAAAGAGGGCCCAAAAGGAAGAGAAAGATTTTGGAACAATACCTGTTTGAGAAGAAGGAGCCTATTAGAACACTACTTTCCCATAGGAAAGTGCAGGGATCAACTTTTTGGATTTCAATAGGTGCGATGATATCACTAAAAAAACAAATACTGTATATGAGGAGAAATTAATTGCCTCAATACAGCAACATGCATCCATTCTCAAAATAAGATATCTTGCCACATCTTAGGATCAAGTGAACGAAGGATCTACCTTCTCACTGTAGCAACGTCCCAACAATGTGTGTCAAGGTAGGACCCCGCATACCAGGTGAAGACAATGGTCAAATCTGCATTGCAGGGAAAATGTTATAGAAGCTGTGCAGATAATGAGTATCCTAACTTTTTAAAAAAATAATATATCAAAATCAGCAAACCATCTCTATTCAAAACAAGGAATGCAGGCGACTGATTGAATGGAAATAAAGCATGGCTACTGCATCTTTACAAAATCAAAACTGAAAAAAGTAAAAAAGTAGTAAAAGAAGTAAAGTTGCCATGCTTTACAAGTCTCATGTCTTCAAAAAGTAGCAGAGCTCCAACAATACACATACAAACTAGCAAAATGGCAACACCACAAAGTCTTTACATGTAGAAAAAAGGCAGTGGGGTTTGTGCTAACAGCAAGTATCTACCTTGTGCTATACACGACGAGCTTCACCGGGCGTCCATGAGGGACAAACCGGGAAGTGCGACCGGCTTTATGGGCAGTTAGCGCGCGTCGTGTGTGACGTCACAGACGCGCGCTCGGATGGAGTGGCAGACCGCGCATGCGCCAGTGGAAGGCTCACATCAAACCACATCCCCCAGAAGGCCTTGCGCATACATCGCTCGCCCCAACAAGCAGCCCCCAAAGGCAGCGGAGAGGACAAGAGCAGCCAAAGGGAGCAAACGCAGGCTGCCCTGGATGCCACAAGAGACAGTGGCAGCCATCCGTGCGAACGTGCAAATGTCACCCATCCCCCAGAGCAGCGGACCAGGACAGCCCAGGCAAAAAAGAAAGCATACTCCTGAACAGCGAGAGGCAACCGTCAACAAATTACCAATTAGTTTTTTAGCATGACAGTGAGCACATAGAGTGCAATTTATTTATAATGCGAGTCATCCAAGGCATATATTAAAAATGTAATTATACAAAGATTACATATAAACAAGGTATATCACAGATAGCTCATCATAACATTGTACAAATACATATAGATAGAAAGAATTACTGTTATTCCACTAACACATCGACGACAGTTATAGAAATATGCATGAACAAGTTTACACAATGCAAATTGATAAAAGGAGACAAATAGATAAATAATGAATCAAAGATGGATCATCACATATTGTAAGTATAAGGCCAATATGGTAAATTTTTTGAGTAACGAATATTTAACTAAAGAATCACTTTTAAAGGCAAATCCTTACCAAATGGATGCACAGTGGCCCTAATTCTTACAAGGCACAGAATGAGACGGATCCACTAAATGGAAAGTGGAGGAATATCTATCAATACCTTAGGCTATAAGAAAGATGCATAGCTTATATTTTCCTTCAGACCAGGGCTGACAGTAGCTTTAAGTATATATATCCAACGTGCCTCTGTCTGAAGGAGGGCTTTATCTACACTTCCCCCTCGAAGACCCAGGGGTATATGGCTTAAGGTCGCAAATTTAATTACCGTTGGATCAAAGTCATGTCTCTTAGCAATGTGTAAATTTAAGGCTGTGGTAATTTGTTTTTTATATATAGGTGCCATATGGTCCTTGATGCGCTTAAAAAAAGGGCGTTTGGTTTTGCCTACATAGAAGGCTCCACACCTGCAGGATGCTAAATAGACAATACCAGCAGTTTGACATGTAACATGGTGACTAATTTTATGTATTTGGCCATTGGGTAATAGAATTTGTTGAGAATTCACAATGAATTGGCAGTACTGACATCTGCCACAAGCAAAAGGACCAGGTGCCACCGGTCTACTATTGTTCGAGACCTCAAAGTGGCTTCTCCATACTAAACCATCCTAGTTCCACCGCATGGGAATAGTTTTACACGAGATACAAATAAAGTGGAAAAATAACAAAGATACACCAGTAGAGCAGACCGCACCAAGATCATTCATTCATATCCATTTTATAATTGACTGTAGTGTCATCATGTAAAAGAATAATAAAAATGGCTCACCGCAGATCATTATTTTTAGACTCAGCCTCAGTCACTTTCTGTCATGGGGGAGTCTGCCTCTCTAGAGCTGGGTGGTTCTTCTGCTGCTGCTGTGGTTTGTTTAAATGCTACCACCATATTACTCCTATTGTCTGTTATAATGCTTAGGATCTTCCTCTATGGCAGAGGCGTAAGTAGAACCTTCAGGGCCCCGGTGCAAGAAATTATGAAGGGCCCCCCTGACCCCTGGCCAGGGCCCTTCCCTCTTCCCACTGATCCTGGGACCCTTTATTCCCATCATGGGTCCCTTTATTACGGTCCCACCAAATAAATGAATAGTACTGAAATCACTGACTCTGTCCATTCAGAAAAGGAAGGAGCCGGTAAATTACAAATTTACCGACCCATGCCCATCTCTCCATCATGACATCTTCTACAGCAGCTGGCAGGAGAGAGGAGGGGGGAATAAAGCAGCTCTGTTGGGGGGGCTAGGGAAGCACACAGGGATCCTGGGAACAACAGAAGACAAGTAAACTGGATAGGAGGGGCGGCAGAATATAGAGGAACCAATCTCCTCCATTAGGAGGAAAATGGAGGAGATTGGTTCCTCTAAAAGCCGCCCCCGCCATCCCTCCTATCCAGGTGTACAAGGGAGGCCCCTGGAGCATGGGGCCCGGTTGCAATTGCAACCCCTGTAGTTACGCCCCTGCTCTATGGTATCTCCCACTCATGCAAGCATTTGTCCAAACAGTGATTTAATTGACTGTGCAGTGTGTGGGTGCCTGGGTGTGATTTGGACTACTTGTTCTCAACAACAGAAAAGTAGCATGCACTTATAGCAAGGAATGAAGCCGTGTGACTCAAACAAGTGATATTTTTGTAATGAAACTGGGTTTTACAGAGTAAAGACGTTATATAGTGGCTAAATCTGTGTCTGTGTAGTTTGTTCACACCATAAATAATAACATAATATTAGGTGTTTTCTTTTACTCCAGGAGTGTATAATGAGTTTTGATCTTGCTTAAATAATGCATTATTTAACAAACACATTTTAGTTCACTAAAATGATTTTAGTTGACTAAAATGTAGGACGTTTTAGTCGACTAAAATGTACTGGAGATTTAGTCGACTAAATACGACTAAAACTAAAACAATAGCAAAAGACTAAAATGGGGCTAAAACTAAAATGCCATTTTAGTTCTAAGACTAAGACTAATGCCTCGTACACATGGTGCAACGGTCGTACGACTGCACGTTCATCTTTGTCCAAAAACCGGCTGTTGGCTGTTGTGTCTAGCGTACTGACACTGTAATCGTACAACAAAGCTTCAACAAGCCAAATGTAATGACGTGTGACAAACGTATAAAGAGGAAGTTCAGATGCATGTGATTTGTGAATTAGGAACGTAGGTATACATGAATGGACACTTCCGGGCGTTCCTGACTTCTGAGCATGCGTGTTTTGCACGTACATATTTTTGGCCCAACTTCTCTGTACCCACGAGTCAACAGTCGTACAACAGCTTGTTGTACAACAAACGTTTTCTAGTCTGCTCAGCCAGCTTCTGCTGTACGACTGTTGAACATCGGCTATTGTAATCGCGTGTACTAGCGGTCGGATTATCCTACAACATGCTGTTGTAAGATAGTTGTTTTACGATCGTTTCAGCGTGTGTACGGGCCTAACTGCATTGAAAATTGCTGCCAAAATTAACACTGATACAGACCCCATTAATTAAAATCTGGTTCTGGTTATTTAATACATATTTGGACAGCATGTACTGTACTCTAGATTTTCTTGTATTGGCATATGCACAGATATAATTATACATTTTTGGGACAAAAATTCTGCACCTGGGGTGTGTAGCCTCACACAGAGTAATGCAATAGAAATAAAATAAAAATGTTTACTCTTCTGATTCTACCTCTTCCCATCTAGTCAGTTCAAATTTTTCAGCCTGAGAGTATAATACCACTAGCTTTACACCAGTTGGCAAGATCAAGAAACACGTATGCTCCAAATTTGAGCAGATATTATTTTACATTATGTGTATTATTTTACATTATCAGTACAAGTAACTTTTTTTGTTGCACAACACAGGCTCTCTTTTACCATCCCTGCCTTACAAATAATTAAAGGAGACATACAGCCAAAGCTCGTTTGGCTGTTTTTCTCCTATGGATCACAGGAGTACAGATCATTCTGCACTCCTGTGCCCCATTTTCAGCAGACAGCGGGCTGAAGCCCACTGTTGGCTGACATCACAGATCCGGTCCACATGCCTGGACCGGCACCCAGCCTTTCAGCGAGCAGCTAAGCGCCTGAGCCGGCCGCTCCCGTCCCCTCAACAGCCCCGCGCTCCAGTGAGCTTGGGGGGAGGGGGGCAGAGCAGAGTGCCTGTGACTGACAGTCACCAGCTCTCTGCTCAGCTAGCTGTGAAATCTGAGCAACTGGCGGTATTCGATTGCTCGGTTCTCAGCGTTAGGGGCACCGGGGGAACGATGCTGCATCCACCTAGGTAAGTATGATTCTGAGAAAAAAAAATAAAAAAGCCTTACATCGCTTTTAAAAACAGAAGATTGATATCTCTCTAATATCATTGATTTCCAATAAAGGTAAGCAAGGCCTAGCAATTACCTTATCTTATTTGGTCTCTTTTAGTCTGGTAAATATACAATTGAAAGAATTTTCTTATATACTGGTAAGTGCAAAAGGAAATGCCTGTTGATCCTGTCAGAAATCAAATAACTTCCTCTGCTGATTATCAGTTACCTTTAAAGCTATCTTTAAAGAGGTTCTTCATCCTCAAAACAATAAAAAAAAAATTAAACTCAGCAACTACAAATACTGTAGATGCTGACTTTTAATAACAGGACACTTATCTGTCCAGCGATCCTCACCTAAGTCGGCTCTTTGGCTGTCTTACGGTCCAGGCGCCAATAAGATTAGTTTTGGGAAGTGGGCTGTGGCTGCTTGCTGTGCTCTCTTTCTCTGTTGACTGTTATCATTTACCTTGCTTCCAGCTATATTTAAAGAGGTTCTTCACCCTCAAAATAAAAAAAAGGAGAAAACTCAGCAGTAGGGGTGGGCCGAACGCCCTCCGGTTTGGTTCGCACCAGAACTTGCAAACAGGCAATAAGTTCTAGCAAACATGTGAAGAATATTAAAGTCTATGGGACACGAACATGAAAAATCAAAAGTGCAAATTTTAAAGGCTTATATGCAAGTTATTGCCATAAAAAGTGTATGGGGACCTGGGTACTGCCCTAGGTGACATGTATCAATGTATAAATTGAAAAAATAAAAATGAAATATTCCTTTAAATATCGAGCCTTGGGGGTGGGGTCCCCTTAGTCTGCCTGTAAAGTGGCGCATCTGTGTAATGTTTACAACAGTGCCGGAGCAAAATTACATTTCTACAGGAAAAATGTCATTTAAAATCACTTGCGGCTGTAATGTATTGCCGGCTCCTGGCAATATAGATAAAAATCACATACCAGTCTATACCAGGTCTCTTCCAGACAACCCTGGGCTGTGGTTGTCGGGGTTTGCTGGCGGTGGCTTATCGGAATCTGGAAACCCCCTTTAACAAGGGGGGCCACAGATCTCGACCCCCCCCCATGTGTCAAATAAGAAAAAAAATCACAAGAGTCCTTTATTAAAAAAGAAAAAAGAAAAAAAAAGTGTCCCCCAATGTAATTCATCTATCACGGAATGGGATGACCCAAAAAATAAGAAAAATAAAAAAACAAAACACCCCAATGGGAGGGCTCCCGCCGACTGACATATTTTTGCTTTTCCCTTTTATTTATACTCAAGGGCGGGGCCACTCAGTGACGTAACTGAGTGGCCCCACCCGATATTTCCCTTATATCACTGGGTGGCCCCGCCCTTGCATATAAATAAACTTTAACCGCAAAGAGAGATCAATTGGTGGGAGCCCTCTCATTGGTGAGGAGCTGTTTCAATGTTTTTCTTATTTTACGGGTTGTCGCACACCGTGATTGAGGATGGATCACATCGGGGGACACTTTTTTCCTTTCCCTTTTTAATTAAGGACTTGTTCCAAATTGTCTCCTGTGCTTTTTTCTCTTGACACTTTTTTGGTGAATGGGTAGGGGTATGTACCCAATACTCATTCACATGGGGGGGCCAGGATCTGGGGGCCCCCTTATTAAAGGGGCTTTCAGATTCCCATAAGCCTCCGCCTGCAGACCCTGACAACCACCGGCCAGGGTTGTCGGGAAGAGGCCCTTGTTACCTCCCCATGTTGAGGGCATGGGGCCTGGTATGGCTCAGAGGGGGGCGTTTGCTCCAAAGGGCCTGGTTTGGATTTAGGGGGGACCCCCACACCATTTGTAAAAAAAAATGTCACAGGGTTCCCCTTAAAATCCATACCAGACCCAAAGGGCCTGGTTTGGATTTTGGGAGGGACCACCACGCAATTTTTTTTTTAAATTTTGGCACAGGGTTCCCTTTAAAATCCATACCAGACCAGAAGGGCCTGGTATGGATTTTAGGGTGACCCCGTGCTGTTTTTTTAGGCTGTATATTGTGACGTTATGCAAGGCGAAATAGCCACCGTGGCAGAGCTGGTTCCGGCCCGGAGTTCCTGGTCAACTCAAATCCTCCATCAGGTGCTTTAAATGATGAGGAAGAGAGCACAGTATTGCTCTGGCCTGGGACTCAGAAACATTACACTGAGAGAGCTACACAGTGGGAATTGGTTGCTCTAAGGACTCTAAAGAAAGGTTTGCATTTGTTTTGTTAGGAGGTGTCTGGGAAGAGCCTGGCACTGTATAGAGAGGTATCCTGCTCTGTATAGTTTAGTGTTGGACGGCAAGGATTTGTTTTTGCTATTTTGTTTGTTTTATGACTTGCAACCTTTTCTAGTAAAACTGGAAACCCGCCAGAATTTTAAGAATGTTTGCCTGCACGCTGCCTTTTTCCTAGGAAAGGGGATCCCCGTGAGCTAATCTCCCACAATATATATATTAATACACCACCTGAAGTGGATTATATACTGTACACCCACTAATGCACTGCATATATAGTCTACACTGAATGCAGAGTATATACATATATATATATTGTGAGAGATTAGCTTGTGGGGATCACCTTTCCTTGGAAAAAGGCAACATGCAGGTGGATCCTTACCAGAGGTGAGTAGGGTCAAAGCATACAGCTTAAATCCGCCAGGGTCCCCCAGGGGAGAAGGAGAATGGTCATCACCTGTTCCTCCATTTCAGAGTTAACAACAATCACTCAGGGCTCAATAACCATCCATGTCATGCATATAAACAAAAGCCTGCAATAAGATGCCTGTTTGGGTAATGAAGCCTCAGAATCAGGAAAAATAGAAAACAAATCCTTGCTGTCCGGTGCTAAACTATACACAACAGTTAACCTCACTAAACGGTCCCAGACACCCCAAGCAAAAACAAATGCAAACCTTTCATTAGAGTCCTTTGAGCAACCAGTTCCCACTGTTTAGCTTCCCCAGAATAGTGTTTCTGAGTGCCAGGCCGGAGCAGAGACCCCGCTCTCTTCCTGATCATTTAAAGAGCAAGTAAACCCAGATGGGGTTTACTTCCTCAATAGTAATGTAATGTAATGTAGAAGCATAATGGGCTACTATGCATCGCATAGTAGCCCATTATGTGTCACTTACCTGCAAACGAAGCCTGCGATGTCCAGCGCTGTTCCCTGTGCTGGTGGCATCCATCTTCAGCCCCTCTTCCTTCCGGGGCCGACACTCCGGCGATGTGACTGGCCGGAGTCGCATGACATCACTCCCGCGCATGCACGCGGGAGCCGCCAGTCACGGCATGATTGCAGTGGAGTAATGGCACAGAGGCCGTTTCTTCACTGCGCATGTGCCGACATGGCGTCGGCACAGCACAGACACTGCATATCTCCTTAACCGTACAGGTTTGGGAGATATGCAAGGCACCTACAGATAAGCCCTGTTATAGGCTTACCTGTAGGTTAAAGTGGTTGTCACGAGTTGACAACCACTTTAAAGTACCTGATGGAGGATTTGAGTGGACCAGAAACTCCGGGCCAGAACCAGCTCTGCCACGGTGGCTGGTAAAACCTGGGCGCCGGACTCCGCTCTAGTCCATTCCAAGTGAATGCATTAGAAGTGACAGATATCCACTGTCTACTACCTCGCCTCGCATAGGGTCACATATCCCCCCCCCCCTCTGCTTAAGCCCCTGCGGCTGAGCAACTGTCGCAACCATACAGTGGACCCGGGAAAGGGCATCCGCATTGTTCTGGAACTTTCCCACCCTATGCTCCTGTCAGGTCACCTGAGGCCAGGTGACAGATGCACTTCATTGGTATTAGTAGTGAACCCTTCGGCTGACCACTTTGGATGGAGCTTTGGATGGTTCAGGAAAGCGGGGCCACTGGAGCACTGACATGGTTTGCACTGAGAGCTAGAGCATAAGATTCCCCAGAGCGCGGAGTCTAAGAGCCAGCAGGTATTCACCAGAGCCTCTGATGGTGAGGGTGGACTTCGCTGCAGATGACTCCAGGTCGTGGCCCCCAGGGTCTCACAGCTCACGCTCATGGCTGGCTTCTGGTGGATAGGAAGCAGCAGGCAGGGCTAAGGGTAAGTCAGGAAGGCATGCCAAAGTCAGAATATCAGGCAGGCAGGAATAGTCAAAACAAGCCAAAGTTTGGGGTATCAGGCAGGCAGGAATAGTCAAGAGAACAGGCCAAGGATCGGTACACGGAAACAAACTGAAGCACTTGGCAGGAGCACACACACAGGGAGCCTAGACACACTATTGCTCTGGCAAGGCTTGGCTTGCACTACATGTAATTAAGTACTCTTTCCTGTGGGCAGAGCCACGCTGGTAAGAGATTACTTAATCATTCAGGTGTGAAGGCTCAGTCCCTAAGCTGAAACAGAGCAGAGAGGTAAGCAAACAGACAGGACCTAAATTTCTAGTGCAGATCCATGACAGCTCCACTGTAAATTTGAACGGTTGTAGGGCCAGAAACCACCTTGTCACTCGACTATTCTTCTCCCTATTGTCACACATCCACTTCAGGGGAGCATGGTCAGTGACTAGTCTAAAGGGCCTCCCTAACAAATAATATTTAAGAGTCTCCAAGGCCCATTTGATAGCGAGACACTCTTTCTCGACAATGGCATAATTATTCTCATGCCGTTCAGCTTTCGGCTCAGGTATACCACCAGGTGCTCCTCCTCGTCTCTGATCTGGGACAGTACAGCCCATAGACCCACATCAGAGGCTTCGGTCTGCACAACAAATTCCTTGGTGAAGTCCAGGGTCACAAGCACCAGTTGTACACACAAGGCTTCCTTTAACTTCTGAAATGCCTTCTTGGCTTCAGGATTCCACTTTACCATAACCGACCTTCTACCCCTTGTCAGGTCCATCAGGGGGACGGCAAAGTCGGGTATGAAGCGCCAGTAGTACCCCGCGATCCCCAGGAATGCACGCACCTGCTTTTTAGTTAGGGGTTGGGGCCACTTTTAAATTTCCTCTAGTTTGTTGGTTTGTGGCTTAACGAGTCCCCGACCAATAATTTGGGCAAGGTATGGCACTTTTTTTTATTGTTGGCGGTGAGACCTGCTTTCCTAAGGGAATCTACAACCGCTTGCTCCCGGGGCGAATGGGATTCCCAATCTGGGCTGTGGATGACCACACCGTCCAAGTAGGCAGCTTTGTATGGGCGATGTGGTCCTAACATCTTGTCCATCATTCATTGGAATGAGGCAGGGGCCCCGGCATCCGCTTATACTGGAATGAACCTTCTGGGGTGGAAAAGGCAGTCTTCTCTATTGCAGATTCTGTTAAAGGTATCTGCCAATAGCCTTTACTCAGGTCTAAGGTTGTTATACACCAGGCCCCTCCTAACCGATCCACAAGTTTGTCGACCCGAGGCATCGGGTACGCTTCTAACTTGGACACGCTATTCAGTTTTCTAAAGTCATTACAGAACCGGATAGTGCCATCAGGCTTTGGGACCAGCACTACGGGGCTCAACCAGTCACTGTGGGACTCCTCTATCACATCCAACTCTAACATGTTCTGGATCTCCTTTGCCACTGCCTCGCGCCTAGCCTCAGGGATTCTTTAAGGGATTCTTTAAGGCTTCACATTTATGCGAACACCTGGCTGTGTGACCAGGCCTGGACTGGCCATAGGGCACACCGGGCACTTGCCCGGCGGGCCGCGGCCTCCTGGCTGCATATGGGGCCGAAAGCAGCTGCAGCAGCTGGGCTCTGTTGTCCGCAAGCGCTTCTATCCGTGGTTATCCCTTCTGTCTGCGGCCGCCCACTCAGCGTCAGTTAATGGAATGACCAGGGGCAGGGCCAATCCTTGGCAGGTGTGCAGAGTGCACCGCACCCAGGTGCCTCAGATGGGGAGCCCCAAAGTGCCAGAGAGATACTCTCCCCCCTGTGTGTTTCACACACATGTCCCGACTGTTTCTGCTCTCCTGCTCCACCAACGATGGTGAACCTCAATTATAAAACTTTCTCTGAGCCTCCTGAGCTTACTTCATATGTTTGTGTACCGGGGCAGGACAGCTGCGATTCCATCCTGCATTAAGGATATATGCTCGATGACGCTTCTATGAGGGGTGGTGTCAGTAAAATGTCCGTTTTCCCAGTGTCTGTGGCTGTGTGCGCGTGCCTGTGCACGTTCGCCAATGGTGCCAAAATTACCTATTTAACTGGACAGCACCCTGCAGCAGATGCTGTCCATTCTGCAGCGTTCCTGTGACCTGTTTAACCTGCCTGCGTTTGCTCTGAAAGACTTCCTGTTCCTGTGACCCCGGCTTCCCCTCTGGATCTGCTGCTATCTGCCTACCTCGACCTTGGACTGTTTACGACTACTCTTCTGCCTGTACCCTTTGTACTTCAGCTGCCCGCACGTTACCGACCCAGCCTGTACCCGACTACCCGTTTGCCTGATCCCTTTGTACTTTGCTGCCAGCCAGTTGCCGACCCGGACTGCACCACTATCCTTCAGCCTGCACGAGCTTCTGTGGACTCCTACCAGCTAAAGAGACTAGTCCAGCCCTCGTGCCCCCCTGTGCTCCCAAGCTCCCTGTTTGCACTACCAGGGTCTCATGAACTAGGGCCGCAAGAGAGGCTGCCCCCGCATAAGCCAGACTCCACCGCCAGGTACGTTACAGCAATTTGACAGCCATGTCTGAGTCTGCGCCGGGGCCCTCTCCCATGGAGGAACTATGTGCACACCTCACTGTCCTAACTCAAGCAGTGAGCAACCTGCAGGATGGATATACCCGCTTGGTGAATCAAGTGCGGTACCTGGCAGCTCCAGGCTCTGCCAGCGGAGGGTCAGCACCCCCGCGCACCATAGCGACTTTGCCTTCAGAGCCTAAGGTGCCTATGCACGAATGGTTCTCAGGAGACCGTAGGAAGTTTTGGGCTTTCCGCATCTCATGCGCGCTGTACTTCTTCCTTCAGCCCAGCACTTTTGCCTTGGAAGCCACCAAAGTGGGTCTGGTGGTTTCCCTTCTGTCAGATGATCCACAAGCATGGGCCCATCGTCTGTTGGAGAAGAAGGCTCCTGAGACTGCTACTTTGGACCGCCTTTTTCACACCATGGCACAGCTATACGAGGACCGCACCAGGTGGCCACTGCAGAGGCAGCACTCCACGCCCTCCAACAAGGTTGTCGCACTGTGGAGGAATACGTGTCCGATTTCAGGCGTTGGAGCGCCGACACGGCCTGGAATGAGGCTGTGCTCTTCTACCAGTTTAGGCTGGGACTCTCTGAATCCCTGAAAGATGAGCTGGCGCAGATCGGTGTACCATCCACCTTGGATACCTTAATTACTCTGGTGATCCAAATCGACCGCCTGATCCGGGAACGCAGGGCGGAGAGAGCCACGGAGCCGATGCAGTTACGGCTCCTCCGACCATCCCTGCCTTCTGAGGAACGTCAAAGGCGCAGGGCCCTCAGCCTGTGTCTCTATTGTGGAGGTGCTGGGCATCTGGTACGGCCATAAGGAACTGCTGCTGCTGGACGCCATTGCGTACCCACTGTTTCCAGTGATCCTTGGCCTTCCATGGCTCCACAGCCCTCACATCAACTGGAACTCAGGAGAGGTCTTGTTCCTGTCCTCATACTGCCTGAACCACTGCTTCCAGTCACCCCAAAGGGCACCGCCAGCACTACTCGGCCTTAACCCTGAGTCAGACCAGGAAACCCGTCTCATCGTCCCCGAAGTATACCACGACTTCCTGGACGTGTTCAGTAAGAAAGGAGCTGACACTTTACCCCCACACCGGCCATACGACTGCCCAATAGATCTGCTCCCAGGAACCGAGGTCTTTCCCCTTTCAGAAGTGGAGCTAGTGGCCCTCAAGGCCTATATCGATGAAAACCTGCGCAAGGGCTTCATCAGTCCCTCTACATCCCCGGCAGGAGCGGGGATCTTCTTCGTAGAGAAAAAGGACCACACCCTTCGGCCATGCATTGACTATAGGGACCTTAACAAGATCACGGTCAAAAACCGATACCCCTTGCCTTTGGTTCCCGAGTTGTTCCAACTCCTCGGTTCTGCAGCAGTGTTCACTAAGCTGGATCTATGGGGGGGGCCTATAACCTGATCCGGATTTGGGAAGGGGATGAATGGAAGATGGCTTTCCGGACATGGTTCGGCCATTTTGAGTATCCGGTCATGCCGTTTGGGCTCTGCAACGCCCCGGCCACGTTCCAGCACCTGGTTAATGATGTTTTCAGGGACTACCTTGATGTGTTTTTGGTAGTTTACTTGGACGATATTCTCATTTTCTCCCCCTCCTTGGAAGAACACCGCAAGCATGTCAAGTGCGTACTCAGCCGGTTACGAGAACACGGGCTATATGCAAAGGCCGAAAAGTGCGCCTTTGAACGCACGTATATTTCCTTCCTGGGGTTCCACATCTCCACAGCAGGTATTACTATGGACCACCAGAAGGTTTCAGTGATCCTTGAGTGGCCAACCCCAGCGGACAAGAAAGCGGTGCAGCGCTTTGTAGGATTCGCTAAATTCTACAGGAAATTCATTTGAGGATTCTCAGCGGTCATCTCCCCAATAACTCAACTAACCAAACAAAACTCCCGCTTTGCCTGGACCCCTGAAGCAAAATTGGCCTTCCAAACCCTGAAAAAATTGTTCACCTCAGCACCTATCCTCAAGCACCCTGACCCCACATTGCCCTATGTTTTGGAAGTGAACGCCTCGGAAGCCGTAGTCGGGCTGTATTGTCTCAAAGACGGGGACTCAAAGCATCATTACACCCTATTGCCTTTTTCTCAAGGAAGCTCTCTGCCCCGGAGAGAAACTATGATGTAGGGGATAGAGAGCTTCTGGCCATTAAGTCCGCCCTATCCGAATGGCGCTATCTTCTGGAAGGAGCGATCCACCCAGTCCTGGTCTTCACGGACCATAAACTGCCAAGCGACTCAGGCCTCGTCAGGCCCGTTGGGCTTTGTTCTTTTCCCAGTTTCAGCTGCACATTACCTACCGGCTGGGATCTAAAAACACCAAACCAAACGCGCTCTTCAGAATGTTTCATGATACCAAGGAGACACCTCCAACCAATACTATTCTGCCTCCCGTAGCTTCCTGTTGGTCCAGGAGGACCTCCTAACCTGGATCAGGCAAACCTTGGCCGGTTCCACGACCCCTACTGACTCTGGACTTTCCACAAGAAATGGGTTATGGTGGTCGGGTACCCAGATTTTTGTACCAAAGGAACTCCGCTTAACAGCCTTAGAACTGTGTCATGACAATCATCTGGCTGGACATTTTGGTAACTGTAAGAAGGTAGAGCTACTGTCCCGCACCTTTTGGTGGCCCCGCATGAGTGAGGACTGCAAAGACTACGTGGGTGCCTACTCAACGTGTGCCCAGAACAAGACAGAGAGAATCAAGGCCTGGGGTCTGCTAAACGCGCTACCAATCCCTGACCATCCCTGGTCCCATGTCTCCATGGACTTCATCGTGGAACTGCCCCCGTCTGCAGGCTTCACCACCATCTTTGTGGTGGTCGACCGCCTCACGAAGATGGCACACTCCGTTCCTATGAAGGGCACCCCCTCGGCCGCTGAAATGGCTAAAGTGTTTGTTAAGGAAGTGGTCCGTCTACACGGCATCCCAAGGAACATTGTATCTGATAGGGGGGTGCAGTTCACATCCTGGGTCTGGAGGTCCCTGTGCTTTACCTTGGGGATCAAGTTAGCCTTCTCTTCTGCTTATCATCCGCAGTCTAACAGCCAGACAGAGAGGACCAACCAGACCCTGGAGCAATACCTTCGGTGCTACTCATCCTACTCTCAGGACGATTGGGTCTCCTTGTTGCCTTTAGCCGAGTTCTCCTACAACAATTCGGTCCATTCTGCTACTAAGCAATCTCCGCTCTGGGGGAATCTCGGCTACCACCCTACCTTCCTACCCACCCTAGTGCCGGAGAGCCCAATACCTGCTACACAAGAGATCACTCAGTTTCTGGAGAGCAACAATAAGCTGCTACAGGAAACCCTGGCTCAAACTCAGGAGCGTAATAAAAGAGTTTTTGACCGGAAGACGAGGGGAGCTTGACTTACAACTGGGTGATCGGGTTTGGTTGGCAACCACCAACTTAAGACTGTCCTGCCTATCCAAAAAACTTGGGCCAAAATACATAGGACCTTTCCTAGTAAAAAAGAAAATTAACCAAGTAGCCTATGAGCGTGACCTTCCTTCATCACTTCGGATCCACCCTGTGTTCCACGTACACCTCCTCAAACCAGTTGCTAAGGATTTGTTCCCTGGGCGGAGGACCGCCCCACCTGAGCCAGTGCTGGTGGATGGAGAGGAGGAGTTTGAGGTGGAGGCTATCCTGGATTGTAGGACAAGAGCAGGAATCACTCAGTTCCTGGTAAAATGGAAATGGTATGGTCCCGAAGAAAACTTGTGGGAACCGGAAAGCAATCTTCATGCCCCCGAACTTATCCAGACTTTTTTGAGGAACAACCCGGCCAAGAGAGCCCATTTGGGCATCCGGAGGCTGCCCCTTGGGGGGGCAATGTCAGTAAAATGGCCATTTTCCCAGTGTCTGTGGCCGTGTGCGTGCGCCTGTGTGCGTTCCCGCGCGTGCGTGCACGTGCAGGCGCCCGTACGTGCCAATGGCGCCAAAGCGGCTTATTTAACTGGACAGCACCCTGCAGCAGATGCTGTCCATTCTACAGCATTCCTGTGACCTGTTTAACCTGCCTGTGTTTGCTCTGAAAGACTTCCTGTTCCTGTGACCCCGGCTTCCCATCTGGATCTGCTGCTATCTGCCTGCCTCGACCTTGGACCTTGGACTGTTTACGACTACTCTTCTGCCTGTGCCCTTTGTACTTCAGCTGCACGCACGTTACTGACTGTTACGTACCTGACGGTGGAGTCTGTCTTGTGCAGGGAACAACCGCTCTTGCGCACCCGATTCAAGGACCCCTGGTAGTGTAGACAGAGGCCCGAGAGTGCGGGATGGCACGAGGGCTGGATGGTCACCGATGTTTGGAGTGAGATTCCAGAGGGTCGTGCAAAGCAGGAGAATGGTCGTACAAGCAGGGTCGGCAACGTGCAGGCAGAGAGGTACAAAAGGGTTAGGCAAGCGGATCGTCAAGTTCAGGCAAAGGTTCGTTAACGGGCGGGCAGCGGAGGTACAGAGGAGTAGACAAGCGGATGGTCGTGGATAGCCGGGGTCGATGCAGGTAGCGGACAACAGGTCAAGGCAAGCCGGGTCAAATGGAAACAGGAAAAACACAGGAACAGGTAGGGAGCTGAGGCACACAGGTCTGGAACGCTGTAGAACGAGCAGCAGTTCAATGCAAGAGTCCCTGGGTTTAAATAGGCGCCGTTTGGCGCCGTTTCCGGCGCGTGCGCGCGCACAGCCGTGCGCGCGCACGCGGGTGCGCACGGGAGCGCGCGAACGCGCACGGGAGCGCGCGGACGCGCACGGGAGTGCGCGCACCACCGCGGAAACGCCCAGAATGCTGGCAAAAGGTTCTTTTTCCTAACACTGACCCAGCCTGTACCCGACTACCCATTTGCCTGATCCCTTTGTACTTTGCTGCCAGCCAGTTGCCGACCCGGACCGCACCACTATCCTTCAGCCTGCACAAGCTTCTGTGGACTCCTACCAGCTAAAGAGACTAGTCCAGCCCTTGTGCCCCCTGTGCTCCCGAGCTCCCTGTCTGCACTACCAGGGTCTCTCGAACCAGGGCCGCAAGAGAGGTTGCCCCCGCATAAGGCAGACTCCACCGCCAGGTACGTTACAGGTGGCCTCTCCTTCCCACGTTTCTTTGGTGACATCTAACAGTCCCCTGGGATGTCTGCCATAGAAGAGTTCAAATGGGGAGTACCCCGTAGACACCTGCGGAGCCTCTCGTATGGCAAACATGAGATACGGCAGCAACAAATCCCAATCTCTCCCATCTTTCTCCACCACCTTTTTCAACATGCTTTTTAGCGTTTTATGGTTCTTTTGGCCATCCTTTGCGAAGAGTGACTCTTTCAGTTGTGAGGTACGCCTCCATATCATCCGTAGGTGTCATCTTCTGCAGGTGGTAAGAGGCGCGTACCAGCTTTGGTTCCACTGTCACGGGAGGCGTGGATCCCTTTCTTAACTCCACCAGAGCCTCCACCAGCTGGCGGCTGATCTCCTGCTGGGCTTTCTGCTGTCGAGGTCTCTCCTTGGCTTGTGCGAACTGGGGATTGGTCTCCCGCTGGGCCGCAGTCGCCTGTAGCAGGGCCTTCAACATATCCTCCATTTTGGAATGTTGCCCGCTGAGTGGGAGATCACCTTTCCTGGGAAAAAGGCAGTGTGCAGGCAAACTTTCTTAAAATTGCCAGGTTTATTTAGTAAAGGTTGCAAGTAATAAAAACAAAAAAGAAAACAAATCCTTTCTGTCCGGCGCTAAACTATACACAACCTATACACAACCGTTGACCTCACTATACGGTAGCGAACTCGTCCCAGACACCCCAAACAAAAACAAATGCAAACCTTTCATTAGAGTCCTTTGAGCAACCATTTCCCACTGATTCCAAAGAGGGGTGGAACCGCTCCAGGTGCAGGGATGGTAACTTCTCACCACGAACAGGTGCAGTTCATGATCCATCAACCAAATCAACATACGAAACAAGAGGAAGTGACCGCACTCCGTTGAAGTGAAAAAATGATGAAAATTTATTGTGAAGAAGCATCAGCAAAACAGTATAAATCCATCAATGAGCAGACAAAAATGCAAACCACCACGTATGGTTAACCATTTCCCACTGTTTAGCTCTCAGAATCGTGGTTCTGAATCCCAGGCCAGAGACCCTGCTCTCTTCCTGGTCATTTAAAGCACCTGATGGAGGATTTGAGTGGACCAGAAACTCTGGGCCATAACCACCTCTGCCACGGTGGCTGGTAAACCCCGGGCTGGACTCCGCTCTTGTCCATTCCAAATGAATGTGAAGGATGCCTCTTTGAACACGCATCAGATCTCCATATGGACTGACATCCAGGTATCTAAACTGATTGAACAACAGCCCTGAGGAAGGGGGATGCCATTTGACCCCCGAAACGCGTTGGCATTTTTTACTATTCTTCCTACCGAATAAAATCCACCTTTGCAACTTTTACACCTTTGTCTTGGGCGCTCCATTCGTATCTAGGAAATGAATGTGAAGTGACAGATATCGACCGTCTACTACCTCGCCTTGCACAATGCCACAATATATACAGTATCTCACAAAAGTGATTTTTGTAACTATTTTATTATCTCTTTTCACGTGACAACACTGAAGAGATTACACTTTGCTACAATGCAAAGTAGTGAGTGTACAGCTTGTATAACAGTGTACATTTCTTGTCCCTTCAAAATAACTCAACACACAGCCATTAACGTCTAAACTGCTGGCAACAAAAGTGAGTACACCCCTAAGTGAAAATGTCCAAATTGAGCCCAAAGTGTCAATATTTTGTGTGGTCACTATTATTTTCCAGCACTGCCCTAACCCTCTTGGGCATGGAGTCCTCTTCCACT
This sequence comes from Glandirana rugosa, assembly GCA_018402905.1. Lineage (NCBI taxonomy): Eukaryota > Metazoa > Chordata > Amphibia > Anura > Ranidae > Glandirana > Glandirana rugosa. The sequence continues at coordinate 2,880,724 of BLSH010373257.1, read as the reverse complement.
CTGGTGGATGTTAGAGACCTTGTGCTCCTCCACCTTCCATTTGAGGATGCCCCAGATTCTCAACCTAGGGTTTAGGTCTGGACACATGCTTGGCCAGTTCATCACCTTTACCCTCAGCTTCTTTAGCAAGGCAGTTGCCATCTTGGAGGTGTGTTTGGGGTCGTTATCATGTTGGAATACTGCCCTGCAGTCCAGTCTCCCAAGGGAGAGGAGCATGCTTTGCTTCAGTATGTCACAGTACATGCTGGCATTGATGGTTCCCCTCAATGAACTGTAGCTCCCCATGCCAGCGGCACTCATGCAGCCCCAGACCATGACACTCCCACTACCATGCTTGACTGTAGGCAATACACACTTGTCTTTGTACTCCTCACCTGGTTGTCACCACACACGCTTGACACCATCTGAACCAAATAAGTTTATCTTGGTCTCATCAGACTACAGGACATGGTTCCAGCAATCCATGGCCTTAGTCTGCTTGCCTTCAGCAAGCTGTTTGCAGGCTTTCTTGTGCATCATTTTTAGAAGAGGCTTCCTTCTGGGATGACAGCCATGTAGACCAATTTGATGCAGTGTGTGGCGTATGGTCTGAGCACTGACAGGCTGACCCCTCACCTCTTCAATCTCTGGAGGAATGCTGGCAGCACTCATACGTCTATTTCCCAAAGACAACCTCTGCATATAATGCAGAGCATGTGCACTTAACTTCTTTGGTCGACCATGGCAAGGCCTGTTCTGAGTGGAGAAAAGAGATGACGGCACTCCGGATTAATCGGTGAAAAGCAGTGTAGGCTTTATTGGAAAACTGCGTGGTGTAAAATGAATCCATAATTCATATGGATAGCCCCATGGGCTGATTCCGTAGTTCTTGGACCTGTCTGAGCCTGCGCTCAGGTAAGCGGACACTTATGCCAACTTGTATTCAATCCCAGTGTTATATTATATTATATACCAACACATATCTGTGTTTGCCACCATGCTTTGCATGAATTGTGTCATTGTTATTGTATTTAATCTTTCCAGATCCCTTCCTACTCTCCTGAAGACGCGGAAACCCGCGAAAGCGGTAGAGAGTTATTGTAGGAATCTGCAGGGATCCCTTTTTGGCCTCTGATTCCCTCAGAGCACCATAAGCTAAGCTTCAACCTTGTAGAGGGGCTAATAAATCGTATCTGTTCTTAATGATGTGGTTATGTCTTAATCACAATATTCTGTCTTTTTATATTGTGTAACCCTAAATAAATTGTTAATTTTTATACAAACTGCTTGTGCAAATCTTTGGGTGTCGAAATAGTCCATGCTTCAGGTTTTTTTGGGGGCCTGTTACTGGGACAGCCTCTACCACTCCACAATCATTACAATTAATCTGGATGATGACACCCCCTACCCATTTGATTTGCAATACCCTTTTTTTGGCTAATTTCCTCACTAATTTAGGGTGGATAACACACCCATTTACTTGTTCCTTTTAGAACCTCTATGCTGTTTAAATCATAATTTTTGAACACCGCAGTTCTATTTCTCTAATACGGGTGAACCATACAGAGGATTGGACTTCCCTCTTTTTCTACTGTGGCCCTTTCCCCTTTTGTCCTCCCCACCTGAGGCATGGATGTTCTTGGCCAAGGCTGGATGGGATTTATGTCTAATATTCAGGCCAATTGTCCTAAGGGGCAGAAATTTGAGGATGAATCCAAATTGTTCATTGACCGTCTATTCAATCTACTTAAAAGAAAGTCACACCTTCACTGGCATCTTCGTTATCTAGAAGAGTATGCCAAGGAAGGAATTTGTCCTATGGGCCTCAGAGTCCAAATCTTCCCTACCCTTAAAGTACCTACAGTTGACTTCAAGAAAACTTGGGAAAAGACATTGACCTCTTGCAGTTTGGGTCTAATATCACAATTAATTAATCAGTACAATTAAGACATGACTCTACTTGATGGTGAAAATGACCACCTAAATAGTCAATTTATACACATCATCGAGTCCACCCTGTTTGCACCTAAATGGAAGGCAACCAGGGAACGACTTGAAAAACTAAATAGAGACATTATTATAAAAAAACAGGCCAAGTTCACTAAGGCCTTTAGTGAAGGATACACCTATAAACGGAATAACCACACTAATACAAGAAGAAATGTAGACGACCCACACCAGAAACTCACATAGTCACAGACTTTACTGAATCTGATTCTTCCACATCTTCTCTGTTTTCACAAGTAACATCACGTTCATCAACTATGCATATACCAGGTACATCTAGGAAAAGATCCTTGATGGGAGAGGAACACCACCTCGCCCTCAAGGACCTCAAAAAAGGTAAAAAACAGGCGAAGGGTCTTATATTCACTACACCGACTAGTATCACTCATGCGGGCAACCGTAATCAAGCTACCCCCCACTCCAACACTACAATTCATGCAGTACTTCCCAAAGTTCTTCAATCACCTCTGGTTAACACAAAAACACCTTCTACTGACACAGTTTTTTTAGAAAATACCACAGAACCATTGAAACAAAGCAACCTAGACACCTACATCCTCAAATCCACACCCCCACACACTCCCCCCGATCCATAACTCCAACAGAATCCTCCAAGCCTTCACTCTACATTGTCAATCTGTCTGAGGTACAACTATCTCCGGTCGAAATTGAGGTTCTAAAACTGGGACTAGGCTTTTGTCCAGGGAATCCATTGACATTTTTGAAACTATTAAGGATTTACACTTATTCGCACGTAGCTTGACTTATCGGTATATATATACGATAAGGAACGTAGAGATGCCCTACTTGAAAGGGAACTTATCGAAAAAACTAAACGAGGGGGCGACTGATGATGACACCCCCATTTCTGGAGGGTCCTCATCAGTGGACCCCACTCAGACCAGTGATCACTGGAACCCAAGCCCTTTAAACCCAAGTCCTGCATATTCCCTGATATAATGACATGTCCTGCTATCTGGGCCTTCATACATGAGTCCATTAAGAGTCTGAAAGAACAAGACTGGACATATAAACCATCCAATTTGACTAAACCACAAATCCAAGCCCTAGGCCAGTTAAAACATCGTAAGGACCTTATTTTAACCACTTCAGCCCCGGAAGGATTTCCAGCTTTAGGACCGGAGCCCTTTTTGCGATTCGGCGCTGCGTCGCTTTAACTGAAAACTGCGCGGTCGTGCGACGTTGTACCCAAACGAAATTTGCGTCCTTTTTTTCCCACAAACAGAGCTTTCTTTTGGTGGTATTTGATCCACTCTGCGTCATTTCTGATCGCCGCTATAAACAAAAGAAGAGCGACAATTTTGCAAAAAAACCCAAATTTCTTACTTTTTGCTAAAATACAAATCCAAAAAAAAAATATATAAAAACATTTTTTTTCACCGTTTTTGGCCGATTTATATTCTTCCTCATATTTGCGATAAAAAAAATCGCAATCGGCGTTTATTGATTGGTTTGCGCAAAAGTGGCCGCGTT
>BLSH010373257.1:2862835-2873227 GCA_018402905.1 Glandirana rugosa | reverse complement strand
CTTCCCTCCCCCCCCCCTTCCCCCTTCCCCCCCCCCTTTCCTTCCTCTTGGTCTAGATATACTGCACCATGAGAGGCTGTATCCATTTCTCATTTCATATATTTTCATATATTGAGGAAGGAAAACGTATAATTACAACTAAAGTCCATTTTAAGTGAGAGGCGCATCCCCAAGGGGGATTTAGGTGAGCGGCCACCTGCACGTGGTGAAGGATTATTGCACCGGCACACTTTATAGATATATATCTCTTGAAGATGGTACACAAATAGAGGAGCTTTCCATTGGAGGAGTTCTCACTGTGTATTCCAGTCAAAGAAAAATTGAGTGGAAACCCCAAGAAACTATACATGTGCACTTTGCATTGTGTATATATATTGTTTACTTGAATTGGTACACGGACTGAAGCACTGTGAATTTGTTATAAGATCATATATGTTTTGTAGCACAGAATATTGCACTTTATATGATATATGCTTTGGAGCACAGATTGATGAACTTTATATGATATATGCTTTGGAGCACAGATTGATGCACTTTATATATGTTTTGAAGCACAGATTGATGCACTTTATATGATATATATATTGGAGCACAGACTGTTGCACATTATATGATATATGCTGTTGAGCACAGATTGTTGCACTTTTACTAAGCACAAGTCACTTTGATGAATATTTTTTACAATTAATTGGTTGTGAACCCATAGGGAGTGTACATCACATATACATATGTATTATTTATATATTTAGTTTGATTTAAAGTGGTATAGCATCACATAGCGCCGCTCTACACTGTTTATTTTCATTTGAACCACGGGTAGTTGTGACACCTGAGGAGTGGCCAGCTGTGTTGCAATAAGTTATACTGATCAATTTACTCCATTAATCTAAGTTGTCAGAAAGGTTAGCGCGCTGGTTTCTTTCCTTTTATACATTTTGAGGAACAACAACCCCCCCCCCCCCCCCAAGCCACCTCTCCTTCCCTCCACCCTACCTTTAACTCAACCCTAGCTCCATTGATAATGGCATGCCACGGTACATCAATCCTTCGATCACTCACAACACCCAATCACACTACCTTGCACACTAAGCTCTCTCTGCAGAACTAAAAGAAAACAGCGACCCGTTCCCTAAATGGATACCTGAGAATGTATCAGATCTGCTGACTTGGTGGAAGAGCTGTCTAGCCATGGCTGCCAGATTTTGGTGAACTTCTTAGCACAGACTCTACCTTTGTAAATAACTTTATAGACCGGCAGTGCTTGATTTATCAAACGACATAGATAAGGCAGGGTAGGAGAGGCCTGCGCCTTCCAGTGAAGCAAAATTGGAGATAGACACATTTAGACTGGATTTGTATTTGTGCATTCGTTGGAATTATGGATTCAATTTACACCATGCAGTAAGTTTTCCAATAAAGCCTACACTGCTTTTCACTGCTTAATCCGGAGTCCTGTCATCTCTTTTCTCATGGTATCAGCGGTAGGTGATTAGCCCTTACCTGGGAGCGGTTGTCTGTCTGACTATTTGACTTGCTGTTCTGAGTGGAACCTGTCCTGTTAAACCGCTATATAGTCTTGGCCACCGTGCTGCAGCTCAGTTTCAGGGTCTTGGCAATCTTCTTATAGCCTATGCCATCTTTATGTAGGGCATCAATTCTTTTTTTCAGATCCTCAGAGAGTTGTTTGCCATGAGGTGCCATGTTGAACTTCCAGTGACCAGTATGAGAGATTGAGAGCGATAAAACCAAATTTAACACTCCTGCTCCCCATTCACACCCGAGACCTTGAAACACTAATGAGTCACATGACACCAGAGAGGGAAAATGGCTAATTGGACCCAATTTGGACATTTTCACTTAGGAGTGTACTCACTTTTGTATCCAGCGGTTTATACATTAATGGCTGTGTGTTGAGTTATTTTGAGGGGACAGCAAATTGACACTGTTATACAAGCTGTACACTCACTACTTTACATTGTATCAAAGTGCCATTTCTTCAGTGTTGTCACAAGGTTTGCATTTTGCTTATGTTTTGTGGGTGTCGGGGGCCAGCCCCACACCGTATAGTGAGGAAAACACTATTGTTTAGTTTAGCGCTGGACAGCAAGGTTTTGTTATCTGTTTTTGTTTGTTTGATAACCTGCAAACCTTTTGATAATAAACCTGGCAAGCTGGCAGATTTTAAAGAAAATTGCCCAAACGCTGACTATTTTCCTCCGGAAAGGTGATCCCCACGAGCTAATCTCCCACACGTGGTGGACTCAGCTGGCATCTTTCCAAAATGGAGAAGATGATGAAGGCCTTGCTACAGGCGGAAGCGGAAGACCAACCAACAGTTCGCACAGGCCAATGCAGCTCAGCAGGAGATGAATCGCCAGTTTGTTGAGGCCTTGCTGGAGTTAAAGAAGGGGTCCACACCTCCCGTGGCAGTGGAACCAAAGTTGGTACGCGCCTCTTACCACCTGCAGAAGATGACACCTGCGGATGACGTGGAGGCGTACCTCATGACTTTTGAAAGAGTTCTTTGCGAAGGTCAAAAGAACAGTGGGAGGGACTGTTAGCACCATTCTTGACCGGTGAACCCCAAAAAGCCTATTTTGATTTGGAACCAGATAAGGCCCAGTACTATGAGACTCTAAAAGCAGAGGTACTCGCACGCCTAGGGGGTCACCATTGCAGTCCGGGCCCAACGAGTGCATCAGTGGACCTGCCAAACAGACAAGCCACCCAGTTCCCAAATGTTTGACCTGGTCCATCTTATGAGGAAGTGGTTGCAGCCGAAAACCCTGCCAGGCCCCCAGATCATGGAGCGTGTAGTCATGGACCAGTATCTCCGTGCGCTCCCTGCTGCTATGAGGAAGTGGGTGAGCCATGCGGACCCCAAAACTGCAAGCCAACTGGTGGATCTTGTGGAAAGATCCTTCCCTGCTGAGGACCTGCTGAACCCATCTGCACTCCGCTTCGGTGTGCCCACGGGTGAAAAGCTGTCCAGTGGATCTGGTAAGACTGTCCCAGCACTTAAGGGTGTGGGGAAACTGATAAGACTGCTGTATTAACTAACTAGACTCTGGACTCAAAACCTGAAGTCTGGCCAAAGAAGCCAGGAAGGTCTTTGCAGCCCATAAGAGGACTGGATATAGGCCATACACAGTGCTATTGATGCCATGCTTTGGGCCATATTGCAACCAATTGTCCCCTGAATGATGAACCCATGCAATGTGATTATATTATGTGAATAGATGCCTTTCTCTTTTTGCACAGGTTGCATGTGCAGCATTATCTTCAGGTCGCATGGAAAGACAAATGTGTGTCATTTCTGTGGATGGGAAACCAGTTACTGCCCTGCTTGGTTCTGGTAGCATGGTGTCACTAATCAAAAGTTGTATAAATCCTGCAAAACTGCACCCCAGGGTTGTTTGCATTCATGGTGGCACCCAGAACTACCAGACAGCAGTGGTTGAGATTAACACCCTTTGGGGCAGGGTAGCACATTCAGTGGGGGTGGTACCCTCGTTGCTTTATGAAGCCCTAGTAGGGAGAGACTTTTCCCATTTCTGGCAGCTGTGGGAAAGCAGGGGGCGGCTGGTAGATAGAGCTCCCTCTGCTGCGGAAACATAGGAATTCTCACCAGAGCCTTTTGGCCAAATGGAATGGGAGACTGGTGGTATGACTGAGGAAAGAGACAACCCTCTTCCTTTCCTGGTAATGGCTGGGGATCAGGAGGAGCTGGAAGCTATCCCCAGATGGAGGTTAATGTCCCAGAAGACATCTCTGACTTTCATAATGAGAGTGAACAGAATGTTATACCTGACTTACAGGTCAGGAAAGAGGATTTTCCACAGAGCAACTACGGGATGTCACTCTCATTAGAGCCAGAGAACACGTGAAGGTGATTGATGGGGAACCAATGGACCCTAATTGGGGGGTGTCTTTTCCCTACATGGCTCTTAAAAATAATTAGTTGTATCAGGTGGTGAAACGCGGGGAGGACGAAGTAGAACAGTTAGTAGTTCCCAAAGCTTTTTGCAGGATGGTACTAGATCTGGCCCATGGTCAAGTAATAGGGGGACATCTAAGTATGGAGAAGACCAGGGAAAGAATAATCCAGAGATACTGTGAATCATGCCCTAAGTGTCAAATGGCGGCCCCGTCACCCCATTTTCGTAGTCCTCTTGTCCCACTTCCCATAATTGAAGTGCCGTTTGAGCGAATTGGAATGGATCTCGTGGGTCCAGTAGTAAAATAGGCCCAAGCACACCAGCACATCCTGGTGATCCTGGACTATGCGACCCACTATCCTGAAGCCATACCCTTGCGGAACACCTCCGCTAAGACTATCGCCAAGGAGTTGGTCCAGGTGTTTAGTCCGATGGGGATCCCTAAGGAGATCCTGATGGATCAGGGCACCCCGTTCATGTCCAGAGTGACCAAAGAATTATGCAAGTTGTACAAAATCTCCCATCTCCATACCGCTGTTTACCACCTCCAAACTGACGGTCTGGTGGAAAGATTTAACAAAACCCTCAAGAGTATGTTAAAAAAAGGTGGTGGATAAAGATAGGATAAATTGGATATTTTGTTGCCGTACCTCATGTTTGCCATACGAGAGGTTCCACAGGCGTCTATGGGCCCTTTGAACTCTTGTATGGTAGACATCCCAATGGGCTGCTAGATGTCACAACAGAGATGTGGAAATGAGAGTCCACCCCATATAGAAGCATCATAGAGCATGTCTCCCTGATGCAAGGTCTAATTGCAGCGGTCATGCCCCTGGTACAAGAGCATATGGAGCAAGCCCAGGAAGCCCGAGAAGGGTTTATAATCGGGGTGCCAAAACCCGACTTTCAACCCTGCGGACAGAGTGCTGGTGCTAGTCCCCACGGTTGAAAGTCATTTCCTAGCAAAGTGGCAGTGTCCCTTTGAGATTAGGGAACGAGTAGGGGAAGTTAGCTACAAAGTTTACCAGCCAGGGAAAAGGAAACCCGAGCAAATTTACCATGAGAATCTCCAAAACCGTGGAAGGACAGAGAGAGTTTATTGGCAGTGCCCACTCCTCAAAAGGACAGGCTATTCATGACCCCGGACGTCCCCATAACTGAGTCACTTTAGATAAGAGATTGACCCCCTTGGTGGGACTTTATAGGCAGCAATATCACACACTGAAGTCAGATATGTCAAAAAAATAATAATTTTATTCTAAAAAAGGGATGCCCAATTCGGCACACCTTGAGTAGCATATATTGGGATCATATGATCAAGCAAATACATTACATGATATATCACAAATATATATACATAGCTTTTGTATCAAAAAGAGCTTTCCGTTGTCCAACCGGGGAGATGGTGATTGGTATCCCAGTGTCCAACATTAACGTTTCGGGTCCTTGATAGACCCTTCCTCAGGGAAAGTGTTCAACGGAGTCGCTTTTGTTTTGTAGTGAACCGATTAAATATATTGTTTTTTGATCCGTTTCTGATAGCAAAAAATAGGAAAAACATAGTGGGAGTATTGCAATCTACACATGAATGTAGAAGGAAGGAAAAGGTAAGGATAGGAAAAGAGGGAAGGGGAACAAAGGGGAAGAAAAAGAAAGGGAAGGGGGGAGGAATGGATGGAGATTGGAAAGGGGAAGGGGGGAGGGGGGAGGGGGAAGAGGGAGAGATGAGGACGGAAAGGAGACCCAAGAAAAAAAGTCCATATCACACTTTACAATTTAAGTATGCTAATATTTTTGCAGTTTATATTCCATGTACCCCAAAGGGGGGCATATATAACATAAGTAACTAAGTTACATAACAGAGATTATGGAAGTGGGGGTTAACTCACCAACACCCTGCGTCCAATTTTTATCAGACAATGTGTCATATATTGTTAGGTCAACTAAGTTGTTCCTTGTGGGTCTGAAGGAAAGGTACTTATGTTGTTTTCATCTGAGGCTTCGCCTGTTGGAAGCATTTCGAAAGGAATTAATAAAAAAAAAAAAAAAAAAAAAAAATGGATATACAGCATGGATATGGGGTTCGTTTGAATGGTCAGGGTCTCACCTACCTGTCTTGTCTCAGATATTGCATAGTGCGCCCTTATATCTTAAATGAATTAAACGTTTGATCATCTGTTTAAATCAGGTTTTGTTCAGGTTATGTTGATAGGGTGGTCGGGGGGATCTACCATCGACCACCTATATACCTGAGGAGGATCCGTCCGTCCCGGGTCTATAAAGATTAAAGGTGTCTAATTTAATTTAATGTATTTTATAGGAGCATCATATCTCAAATGAGAAAATGTTAAAAGGTAAAAATAGGCTGTCTCTCTGCCATAGAGGTGCCAGTCTAAAAACCATGCATCCCATATGTTCCATCGGCCCGAGTATCTAGTCAGTAGGACCAAGCTTCATTCTTTGGGGCAATGCAATCGCTTATAATATGTGTGCCACTTACCTTGTAACCCAACGTCTGTTGTCTTGGCGCTTTGCAGTGTATTAGTGGCAGTCCTGGGCTTAAATAGCATCTATTGTGCAACCTCATGGTGTTTTTCCCGCCCTGGGCGCACAGGAATGACATCATTGACCCGGAAGATAAAATGTTGGTTTGTAATAGGGTGAGGGGATACACCATCATGAGCAACCTGAAGGTGATCCTCTCCATTGCGTCTTATCACTAGATTGCCTCATCTATTATGAGAGGGACCCCTAGTGGGGAAACGAGACTATTACATGATCTATGTTGTTACTGATACTAAGGGTATATGCACATATTTGGATGTATTTTAGACCCTCGTTATCCCCCTAAAGGTGAATAAAAATAATAAAAAAGGGAAGGATGGGGAAAGGAAAAGGGAGGGAGGAGGGGAAAAAAAAGTGGATATACAGCAAGAGCATTGCACTTGCACCTTTTGATTTAATTTTGGCAAATAGATGTATTTGTCTCTCTATAATAATAAACAATATGTACTGTTTTGTTTATCGCATCTTGTTGGTAACCACCCCCACTTTCACATTAACATGTTACATGTCTTTATTATCTGAGGACATTCATTCTGTTACCATATGTCATAGGACCCTAGTGAACCAGTTCCTACATATTATTGATCTTAATAAGTTCATAAAGGTAGGATGGACAAAGGCATAAGTCATCACATTTTTTTCATATTTTTAACCATGTCCTTCCCATATTCCAGAAGTGTATCCTTCCAAGAATGGTCTAAAACTAATAGAGCTATTTAAACCAGGTGGTGTGGTGGCTTTTAAAGCCACCTGCCACCTCGTTTCCCTTTGTAGGAGGGTTTTATCCCAGTCTCCCCCTCTATTACTGGGGTGTATGCGTTCGAGTATTGTGAAATTGATATTGGGAAAGATTTTTTTATGTACATCTCTGACATGTCTGCCTAGAGGTAAGTCTGGGTTACTAGTTTTCATGCTCGTTATGTGTCTAGATGCCCTTTTGTGAAACTCTTGTGTAGTTTTACCTATATAGAATCCCCCACAACTGCAGGTTAGGAGATATATTACTCCTATTGTTTTGCAGTTAGCAAAGTGGGAGGGTCTATATAGTTGTCCGTTCGGTAATGTGAAATTGTTTGTCGTATTCATGTAGCGGCAGATGTGACAGCCTCCACATTTGAATGTCCCTTTCCTTTTGCATGGATCCTTTCTAAATGTGCCCACATATTCACTCTGGACCAACTGATCACGTAGTGATCTGGATCGTCTAAAGGTAATAGGTGGGTTTTCTGGTATTAGAGGTTTTAGGGTAGGATCTGATTGTAAAATTGGCCGGAATTTTGATATGATGTTCCTAATGCGTTTATGTTGTTTTGTGTATGTCAAAATAATTCTTGCCTGAGTAGTGAAACCATTGGTTTCTATTCTCCCTTCTTTAGAGGCTTTTTCTCCAAAGAGTAATTCATGTCTATTTTTGGTTGCTGCCCTTTTGTAGGCTTTTTTTAGGCATGCATTTGAATATCCTCTTTCAAGTAGCCTCATTTTGAGTTTTTTGGCTTCAAGTTGAAAGGTTTGCTCAGTGGAGCAATTTCTTCGTAAGCGCAAATATTGCCCATAGGGGATGGATTTAATGAGAGTTTTTGGGTGGGAACTGGTAGCGTGTAAAATGGTATTTCCTGCTGTTGTCTTTCGGTAGAGTGTACTTGCCAATTTACCTTGCTCGTCTTTTGTAATTGTAACATCCAGAAAATTGATGCTTTTCTCATCTGCAGTCATGGTGAATTTCAGATTTAAATCATTCTTGTTCATAGCTGATGGACACTGATCTAATAGGTCTCTGTCTCCGTTCCATATCAGAAAAATGTCGTCTATGAATCTGTACCATATTAGAATATTTGCAGTTAAGTTAGGCGACGTCTCCTCCGAAAGAAATGCATTTTCCCATTCCCCCAGGTACAGGTTGGCATACGATGGGGCACAGCAGGTCCCCATCGCTACCCCCTGTACCTGGAGGAAATAGCATCCATCAAATGAAAAATAATTGCGTGTAAGGATATATTCAAGAGCTGATGACAGAAAAGTGTGGAGTTTTTTTTCATCTCTATGTGTTTGAGAGAGAAAATGTCTAACTGCCAAAATGCCCTCTTGGTGAGGGATGGAACTGTATAGAGCTTCCACATCCACCGAAACCAGGAGGGCATGAGGTGGGATGGACAGGCCCTCCAGGTTTTGGAGGAGGTGTGCCGTATCTCGGATGTATGATGGGAGATTGGTTACAAGTGGGTGTAGTTGTTCGTCCACGTACCTACTTAAGTTTTCTGCAATGCCACCTCGGCCTGAGACAATTGGTCTGCCCGGGGGTTCCGAGAGATTTTTGTGCACTTTTGGCAAACTGTAAAATGTTGGAATTTTAGGGAATGTTGTACGAATATATTCCCATGTGGTTTTGTCAATAATATTGCCCAGATAGGCTGTGTCTACTAGTATGTAGAATTCTTTGTTTAGATTATCGATTATAGATCGTGTGATTGGCTTATACCACTCAGTATTGCAGAGATCTTTATGGCACATCTCTTTATATTGAATATTGGTCATAATGACAATATTGCCCCCTTTGTCGGCTGGTTTTATAGTTAGCTGGTGTTGGTTGGTCAAGGCAATCAGTGCTTCTTTCTCCCTTGGTGTTAGATTATTGTGTTCATTAATTTTTTGATTATTTTTTCTGGCAGTTTTTTTGGCATATCTCTCTAATTCTTGTGACGTCATTCCTATAAATGCACTTACATTAGGGTTTAGATCCAATGAAGGGAATTTACTAGATTTCTTTTTGAGTGTGGAGATGCCTAATTTGTTGTTGGTCATAGTGTTTGTTCTGGCCATAGCTTTAACGTCTGACATACCAATGTCCAATTGGTCAGTCAAGCTTGAAGGGTCCTGTTCATCCAAGAGTGATACAAGATCCTCAATTGCTTGTACCTCCTTTGGAGTCAATTTAGTCAGGTCTGTCGCTGTCGTTTTTTTAGTATAGATGCTTTGGAAGATAAGTTTTCTTGCGAAAAGTTGTAGGTCTTTGTGGACTTCAAAGAGGTCCACATTCGAGTCTGGACAGAAGGTCAGTCCTTTGGAAAGTAATTGACATTCCTGTGTAGACAGTTCATAATTTGAGAGGTTCATTATGCTTAAATTGCCTTCAACTGTGGATTGTAATTCAGACTTATTCAGTCATTTTGTTTCTGGGGGTCTATTTGGTGATGTTGGCTCATAGGGTCCATCATTGTCTCGTGTGTGTGTGTCTGTAGAGTGTTTAGAATGCCCAGATGGGCCACCCCGTGCGTTACCTGACCTTCGTGAGTGATCGATACCCGTCACCTGTTCAGAGAGTGGTTTGTTAGAGCGTGTTGATTCCGTGATGTGTTTTTTGGTTTGATGATTGTCAGATCCTGGGGATCGCCATTTATTCTTTTGGGGTCCCTTCCGATCATTCGATCACACACAATCCAAATATTAGCATACTTAAATTGTAAAGTGTGATATGGACTTTTTTTCTTGGGTCTCCTAAACCTTTCCGTCCTCATCTCTCCCTCTTCCCCCTCCCCCCTTCCCCTTTCCAATCTCCATCCATTCCTCCCCCCTTTCCCCCCCCCTTCCCTTTCTTTTTCTTCCCCTTTGTTCCCCTTCCCTCTTTTCCTATCCTTACCTTTTCCTTCCTTCTACATTCATGTGTAGATTGCAATACTCCCACTATGTTTTTCCTATTTTTTGCTATCAGAAACGGATCAAAAAACAATATATTTAATTGTTTCACTACAAGACAAAAGCGACTCCGTTGAACACTTTCCCTGAGGAAGGGTCTATCAAGGACCCGAAACGTTAACGTTGGACACTGGGATACCAATCACCATCTCCCCGGTTGGAAAACGGAAAGCTCTTTTTGATACAAAAGCTATGTATA